>OVBE01000599.1:0-47381 GCA_900406425.1 Iberis pinnata | reverse complement strand
CGAAATAGTAGCCCAAAAGTTTGTATGGCGAAACGTGATATGTCGTCACGGTTTGCCTTACGAGATAGCAACTGATAATGGATCCCAGTTTATCTCAACCAAGTCCGAGGCGTTCTGTTCCACCTAGAAAATAAGGTTAAGCAAGTCAACACCAAGGTATCCACAAGGGAACGGCCAAGCAGAAGCAGCGAACAAGACTCTACTCAGCAACATGAAGAAAAGGTTGGGGGCTTTCAAAGGGGGATGGGCCGGCGAACTTCACCGAGTCCTGTGGGCCTGCCAAACCACACCTAGGAAAACGATTGACGAGACTCTGTTCTCTCTCGTGTATGGGATGGAAGCGGTAGTTCCTGCAGAGGCTGCCGTCCCCGGACTTCACAGAACGGTCAACACGGTGGACCCCGGCAAGAATGATGAGATGATGAAAGACAAGCTCAACACGCGGTGACTCGCTATTACAACTCTCGGGTAAGGATCTGACGTTTCAGTGTGGGTGATCTCGTACTTCGGCGAGTATTCTCGAATACAGCGGAGTATGGCGCCAAAAAACTGGTCATAAACTGGGAAGGTCCTTACAAAGTAACGCAAGTTGTGCGCTATGGCGTGTATGAGCTAGAGTCCGAAGATGGCGTCAAAATCCCGAGGTATGGAATGCGATGCATCTTAAGGCATACTTCTGGTTCCGGAAGTATAAGAAAGCATTGTAACCAAGTTCGTGATGATGTTTCTATAATTCTTTCACATCAATAAAGAAGCCTTTGCGTTTTTGTTTTGATGTTGGGATATATATATATATATAAAAATTGAAAAAAGAGAGCCCGAACCGCACCCGTACTATGGACGCGATCCGAGCAGCTGAAAAAGCTAAAAAATACTTAAGTCAAAAGAGCTAAACAAAAGCTAGAAAATGCTTAAGTCAAAAATGCTAAACGAAAAGCTTAAGTTAAAAAAGCTAAACGAAAAGCTTAAGTCAAAAAGCTAAACAAAAGCTTAGGATAAAAAGCTGAACAAAAGCTGGAAAACGCTTAAGTCAAAAAAGCTACAAAAAACTTAAGTTAAAAAGCTACAAAAAGCTTAAGTTAAAAAGCCAAACAAAAGCTAAGTTAAAAGCTAAAAACGGCTAAGTCTAAAAGCTAAGACAAATAGGCTAAAATAAAAACTCTAAAAGTTAAGACAAAGAGGCTAAAATAAAAACTCTAAAAGTTAAGACAAAGAGGCTAAAATAAAAGCAAGAAAAGGCTAAGTGAAAGCCAAAAGAAAAGCTAAAAAAGAGTTCGCAAATCGAAAACCGCGCTCAAAGATTAAAATGAGCTCGGAGGGAATTTAAGCAAAAGCTAACAAAAGATTTAAAGCCTGAGTGCCGGACTAAAAAGAAAAAGGATTTAAATTAAATCATAAACCACGCTTAAATAAATCCATCAAAAATCTCCAATAAATAAAGTATCATGCCATCCTGAGCAACACATGACAAAAATCTAGAAAATATAAAAAGTAAGCTCTAGGTAAAACCCGAGCAAAGTACTAAAACATAAGAAGATAGAGAAAATAGCACAAGTCTCTAAATCATAAAAAGAGCGGAAAAGCGATCCTAAGTCTGAGAAGGATCCTCTGTAACGGCAGCACGAATCTCCTCCACCAGCTCATCCATCTTGGGTCTAATGTTGGACCCAAACTCATCGATAAGAACCGCAGCGTCGGTCGAAGTGGTGGCAGGAACGTCGGTAGCTGAGTCCTGAGGGGGAACACGCGAGCTCCTATCAGGAGTAAGAACCGGAGTTGTAACCGGAGAGGATGGCTGAATCTCCAAAACCGAAGGCGGGGGCAAAGGTCCTGAGAAAATCCACCCAAATCCTTCCAAGTCGAGAGGGGTAATCTTTGCCTTGGCCTCGTCAGACGCCTCCGCCTTGAGATCTGGGACCTCACCTTTCTCAATGTCCGTAAGGATCTCAAGGTTGGCGTCGACGTCGCGAAAGTACACTAGAGAATCTCGGGCAGCACCTTGATCAACAAGGTGGTGCTTCACCTGCTCAATCTCTTTGCAGACGAGCCTTCGCCTCCTCGAGACGAAAGGTGAGAGCGACCTACTCAGCCTCATGCGCTAGCTTCTCCTGAAAATAAGCGAAGGACTCGGACTTTACCATTTTGAACTTCTCATGCATCTCAGTCCGATCTTCCTTCGCGTTCATCACGGCGGTCTCCGCAGCGAACATACGACTGCGAGCTTCCTTTAGTTCCACTGTGAGCGAAGCAATATGGTTTTCTGCAGTTTTCAAGCCGGATCCAGCTTTGGTTGCTGCGAGTTGGCGGCCAAATAGCTCGAGAGCACTATTGTACCAACCCAAAGACTACATAAAAAGAAGGAAACAAAGCATAATCAATACTTAGTAAAAATAATGATGATAAAATGATGAAAGATGAGCAAGATAAAATATATCCTGATTACCTCGCTGACGCTCCTAGAAAACTTCTTGTAGTGATCGTGAACCTCATCCGGAAGATCTGGAATCGCTGGGACCTTACTTCCCTCAAAACGGAAGTGACGAAAGAGGTGTGAGGATGAATCCGAATCCGAAACAATCGACTTGTTTGCTTTATAGTCGACTTTTTCCTCTTTCCGTCACCTCGTGCATTCCCTTGTTCCGGGAGCATCCTCTTCAAGGATCCTCGCGAGGAGGGAGCGCCTTCAGCAGGAAAAGGAGCATCCTGAGATGCAGGCAAAACAATGATGAGTCGGCGACCCGGCTTCGCGATAGCCGAGTGATTAGCTGACACCATCAGAGCTTTCCCAGCTCTCTTTGCTCCCTTATCCAAACTTGTGGGAAGAGAAGCAGCGGGGACAGAGNGGGGGGGGGGGGGGGCTTCACGACGTGCCGGCACGCGGGCATCATGAGAAACAACATTCTTGGCTTTCCTAGCGGCACGGTAGGAAGACATCTCGATGTCTTGAGTGTCGTTGGGAGCTAAAACAAGAGACGTCACTTAGAAGGAATGCATGTGTAAACAAAAAAAAACTTAAGTAAGAAAAATCGAACAAACCGGAGGCTTGGTCGGAAGGGGCGGACGTTGAGATTCACATACAATCCCGAGATGCAGATTGGATTCAAAGATCCAAACCGGAGTGAACAATCCCCACCATGATTTTTCCGTGCTACAAGCAAATATAAAATCCACGAGACCACGAGAGAGCTTAGGGAGCTTTCCTTTCTTTCTATTCAACACTGCACAAAGAAAACAAGAGATGTAAATCATAAAGGATAAAACACTCACAAGGACAAAATATCAAAATCCTAAGCCAACTCCACTAACCGGGTTCGGGAGACCAATCCAAAATCGCTAAGTGGGAAAGACGACCGAAGGTAGACTCATTCACGGGGAAGTAAAATTAGAGTCGCTTCCAGTCCTTTTCTTTCTTTGGGAAACCTGAGAGAATATTGTAGCGGGGGTTCGACATTGAGTAAAAAAACCCAGGTTGATCACGAACCCTTCGTATGGACTCAAGGCGGACGAGAGAATCGACGTCAAGCTCAAACCCGCTCTCCTCGGCTAGGACTTGTAAACCCACTATGGTGCGAATGAGATTCAGAAAAATCTGAGCTAGCGCTATCCCGAGATCATGCATAAAATGGATAAGGAGTTCGGGCAAGTGGAAGGAGAGTCCGCATTTCCTAAAGAAAACTCCATACGCACAACATAGGCCATCTCTAACTACCTTAGGGTTCTCTAAGCGAGACAGAGAGATAAGCTCAACGCCCCTCGGCACGCGACAATCGTTTCGTAACTCTACCAATTTGTTCAGAGATAACCTGGAATATGGATAAGGACCAAAAATGGGAGAACGGGTGGGAGCGTGACGAGCCGACCTCAAATGAAGGTGTAGGCGTGACGGGTAGATGCGACGGCAGCTCCGGGGTGAAGGACATGGAATCTCGGTCCAAAGTGAAAGAGACAACCTCGATTCCACCCGACTCGGGAGAATAAGCGCCTCGACTTGGGATCAAAGAAGGGTGAGGCAAGATAAGAGACGTACCCGATTCAGATAAAACCTGAGTACAAACTTGAGGTATCAAGACCGCCTCACCTAGCTTGGGACATTGGAGAGCTTGTGTCAGCTCGGGAGGAGCGTTCCTTGGCTCGGGGTACCTTCAGCTCGGCTCGGCTAGGGTGGGGTCACGAGCCCTTGGTTCAGATCGGCAGTATCGGCGATTGCTCGGCTTAGCTCGGAGGGCGAAAGCTCCAAATTGGGAAGAGCCCGCCCTCGCGTCGGCGCGGACAAAATTGCGAGACCTCGGCTCGGGGAATCTCCAGTTCGGCTCGGCTCGGGTGGGTTCGCAAGCTGTCGGTTTGGATCGGCGGTATTGGCAATTGCTCGGCTCGGCTCGGAGGGCGCAAGCTCTTGATAAGGCGAAACGCACCCCCGTGTCGGCTTGGGGGAAGTCGCGAGACCTCGGCTTGGGAGGACCTTGCTTCGGTTCGGCTCGGGAGGCGTTGAGCTCGACAAGACACTCAGCTCGGGGGTACCGCGAGCAAGTGGAGCGGCACGGGATCTCGACTCAGAAAAAGCAGAGCTCGGTGCGGCGGTCTGAATCGGGTTGGCGGAGAGAGGAGATTCCATTGGGGAGAAAAGAAAAAAAAAAGAGAAAAGGAGAAGAGAAGAAAATTAAGGAGAAGGGAAGAAAGGGGAAAGAATATATTTTTCTCCAAAAGAAAAATAAAAGAAAATTTTATAAAAGAAAAGGAAAATGGATTTATTTTCACCAACAAGTAGAAAAAAGAACGGGAAAAATTTTTTAGATAAAAAATGAATGATTTCTAAAAGTTCTTCTTGAAACTTGTTGGAAAAATGAAATCTTTAAAGAACAATGAAGAACATACAAGAAAAACGAAGATTAGATCCAAAAAAGTCACAACCAACGCCCAAAAAACTGTTTTTTGGGGCAAAAGTCACCAGAAAACAAATTCAAGCATAAGAATCAAGCGAGAAACCGAAGAAACTCAAGAACGAAGAATAAATCTTGAGAGCAAGCAAAGACTAAACAAAGGAAGAAATTTTTATAAAAACTATGAGAATGAAGTTACTTGAAAATCTTCTTAAAGGAGTGAATTGCACAAAACCCAACAGAGAAGTGAAGAGTGGGCTATCGATTATCTCCAGAAGATGCGATATGCAAAATATCCCGATTGCCAAAGAATCAGACAAACATCATAAATTTCGAACTGATTGGAATCCCGTAATGCAAACTTCCATTATAGGATTGGGGGAGGGGGGGTAAAATGTGGGAGTATAAATTCCCTCGGGTCGGGTTTTGAAATTTAATCCGGTTCAATAAGTTATTGGGCCTCCCAAGCCCATCCCAGAAAAGTAAGCCCATTTGAGACTTTCTGACGGGATGTGCTGTCTAAGGTGAGCTGGCGAAATGTGCTGACGGAATGTGCTGACTAAGGTGAGCTGGCGAAATGTGCTGATTAAGGTGAGCTGGTGAAATGTGCTGATTAAAGTGAGCTGGTGAAATGTGCTGACTAAGGTGAGCTGACAAAATGTGCTGACTAAGGTGAGCTGACGAAATATGTTGACTAAGGTGAGCTGACGAAATGTGTTGACTATGGTGAGCTGATGAAATGTGCTGACTAAGGTGAGCTGGCGAAATGTGCTGTCAGGATAGGCTGATCAAGAGAGCAGATTCGACGCGAGCAGAAGCAATCAGCACACCCCGGATTAACCGCCGCGAATCACGCCACATTTATGACGTAATCGGCAGTTACACAAAGAATTCAAAAGAAAATCTCTGCAATGNGGGGGTGAGACTATAAATAGAGGGGGTGGTGCTTATGTTTAAGGGTTCTAAAAATTTCATTTGTAACTTAGACATTATTGTAATATAGAGAATTCATAAATAAAACAGAGATTTTTTGATCATTTCTGCACATTTTCGTCATTTTTCTGTGTGAGAGATTCTGCCCTCACAACAATTGGGATGGTAACCGAAAGCACCATTCACTGCCCCTGTGTTCAAAAGTTTCGACAAAACACTGTTAGCAATGACATAGAGATATGGAGAAAGAGCAAAACCCTGTCGAATTCCTCGAGCACTAGGAAAATAGCTTGCTGGCTCGCCATTGACAGAGATCGAGAAGGTGGCAGTGGATATACAAAGTCTGATCCAGTGAATGAAAAACGGTGGAACCTGAATGAGCTGCAATATCGAGAGAATGAAATCCTAGTTAATATAGTCAAAATCATTTGGAATATCAAGCTTAAGAGTACAGCGCGAGGAGAGGGATAGTTTGTGATAGTCTTTGACTATTTCTGTAGCAAGCATGATGTTATCCAACATTAGGCGACCCTTGACGAAAGCACTTTGATTCGGATCAATAAGGCCTGACAACAATGTCTTTAGATGATTAGCAAGGATCTTTGATATCACTTTGTAAATTATGTTGCAGCATGAGATCGGCCTGTAGTCTTTCATTGTCATAGGGCTATCGCCTTTAGGTATGAGGGAGATGAGGGTTGCGTTGATTCCACGTGGTAAGAAGCTATGGATAAAGAATGATTGGATAACAGCCACAATCTCGGAACCTATGAGAGGCCATGACGCTTTATAGAACTTGACAGAGTAGCCATCAGGCCCAAGAGCTTTATTTGCGGGCATGGCAAAGATGGTGTCCCTGATTTCCGAGGCTAGAACTGGCTGGCAAAGGTAGCGAGCAGTGGCTGAGGGGCAACGGTAAGTGAGAAGCTCGAGTATGATGCGATATCGGGGTAACCACAAGTAGGTGCTAGAGAAAGGATTTGAAATGAGTCACTGCCGCTTCCTTGATGGATGGAATATCCATGAGAATTTCTCCTGAATCCGTGACAATGCGTTTGATAGTCCTTGAACTAGCCACACGATGAAAGTAGCTGGTGTTATGGTCGCCATTTTTCAGCCAATTAATTTGATATTTTTTGTTGATAGAGAATCTCTTCCGCTCGTGCAAGGAATCGCCATTGGTGGGCAGCCTGTGACTCTAAATCCATGTTGGCTTGTGTTGGGTACCTCAGTTCTGAACCCGGAAAACACAGAGATGATTACAAGCTAAACGCGTTTTATGAGAAAGATCACCATAAACAATAGTATTCAAATTTCGAAGAACATGCTTTAACGCCTTGAGCTTAGTATAGAGAAATCTAAGAGCCAAACGCGATACGCCTATAGTTAGAATGGAGCTAACCTGAGAAAAATTAGGGTCATTAATAGTAAAATTATTGAACTTAAAAGGCTTCCTTATTGAAGAGGTAGGGAAAGAAAAATGGATGACGCAACGAGTGTGATCCGAAACCCCATTAGCTTCAAAGGTGGAGTACGATCTCGGATATTTGGCGAACCATGTGTCATTTGTGAGAGCATGATATAACTTCTTGTAAATTGGGTTAGCTTGACGATGGTTCCACCAAGCAAAACATGGACCAACTGAAGCCATATCTGTGAGATTGCACTTGGAGATAAATTCCTGGAATTGATACATGCCAATATTCCTAGGACAGGCAGAGTTAGTGGATCTCGGATATTCGGCAGGTGAAAGAATCTCATTAAAGTCTCCGAATAGCAGCCATGGAATGGGAAAAGCCCCACATAAATTATGACTTTCCGTAAGATCCCGCCAAAGCTAAACTCGATCCGCCTGAAAATTGGATGCATAAACACAAGATATCAGAACAATGTCACCATTTGCTAAAGTAACACTAGAGGTGATCAGCTGGGCGGTTGTGAGAAGAGGTGTAACGACGACATCATAACTCCAACAAACCCAAACCCGTCCGAGACGATGAGCAGAATAATTATGAATTGCCTGCCATCCTGGCAATGCTGCCTGAAAAACACGAGGAAAATTATCAAACTGAACCCGGGTTTCTAATAAACAGCCAAATTGAGGTTTAGAAGATAGGATCCATTGACAAATAACAGTATGCTTAGAGGCTTGATTGAAGCCTCTTGTATTCCAAGAAAATAGTGACATGACATCAGTGTCTCCGTGAGGAGACTGATGGTTGTTTCTTAGAAATCAAATGCTTGGATAGTTTCCGAGGGGCCACTATCGCAGGTTGGTCTTGCATCTTTGGTTTTGGTCGGCTTGAGAGTTTTGAACTGTTGTGATCAGATTTGATAGTAGCATGTTCATGGTGCTCATTGATCTATCCTTCTTCTATTTCCTCTTCTTCACTGTTAGCAAGAACCGTGAAATTGGATGGCGAGAATGTTGAGGGTGCATTGGTTTTGACCGGTGAATGTGAAGCTCGTTTTCTTTTGGTAACCGTGGACCACTCTTGATCACCGTGGACCACTCTTGATCACTGTTTTTATTTTCCATTGGACTTGCTGCTTGGTCAACTGCTTCAAGGGCATGATCATTGAGAGAGACTGTTGCAATAGAGGTTTTGGCATCTTGACGTGGAATTATGCGGGAAATCTCCTCTATTGCAGCCGCAAAATTGTCTTGAGAACCTGGGATAGGAAAAGACAGAGCATTAGATTGTTGCACACCAGAGAGAAAAGGAGGAACAGCTGTAGTAGTGGCTGTTAAAGCATCAGTTGATGATGAGTGAGCCACTGCCGAGATATGTTGAGCTATTGGAACAGAGGATGGGATGATGGTGGGTGAGATAATGCTTGGAGCAGAAGTAGAATCCGCAACATGAACATTTATTTCAGTAGTGAGGTTGGATGAGATGTCGTTTGGTGGAGGTGATGTATCCTTGGGAAAAGCAGTGGTTTCGGGAATTCTTTGGTCCGTTGGTGCTAGTTGTGTATGCAAGTGTAGATCCGTACTAGTAGCGTTGGATTTATTTTTACACTCAGAGAATTTATGGCCCCATGAACTACAAAGAGTGCATTTGGGAGGTAGCCATGGGTAAGAGACAAGGACCGAGGTCACCTCATCATCAAGTTTTATTTGGTCTATTTGTTCCTTCTCAAGATTAACAATCACTAAGACTCTTGCTACATCGAGCCGAACACACTTCTCTGTGGTGGGATGAAGCTTCTGAGATTGACCCACAATATCACCGAGGAAACGTAATCCTGTGTGAGAAAAAAGATAGTCAGGAACATGTCTAAAATCAACCCAGAGTGGCATAGAGGAGAGGTCGGGTTTTGATAAAGCCTTCAATGGACACCACTCTTGAACAACAAGTAAAATGTCTGATATATGCCAATATTTCTTTCTTGAGACACTTGAGTGTATTTTTGGAGAATCAATGCGAAATAGAACCACATCATCTTGTAATATTTGGACATCAATCTTTGAGCCTTTGCCATCGCGATTCCATAAACGATTCACAGTAGCATGATTTTTTCTGATGTGGGGAGCTGTGCCAAAAAAATAGCCGACCAAGTAATTATTCCACAAAAGCTTCGGGTTGTCACTGAGCTGTTTCGGCACTAAGACTTGTGCGATGCCATTGGAGAGGATGAAAGGAGTGTGAGTGCTGTCCAAACAAATCGTTGAAGAAGAGTCCTGAACAATAAAATTCCATGGCTTTGAACTGGTAACTGTCGACAAAACAGAAGAAGGATCGAGAGGTGGAGGCGATGAAACAACCGGTATTTACGGCGGCGCCGTCATTGGCCGGAGCTCCGAGAAGGTAAAGAAACATGGGAGTTAAGCTGAAAAAGGAAAGAATTGTCGCCCTAAAATCGCCTTCGATATAATATCAATAGCCAATTATCATTTGTCAACAATGCATTTTCATCCTCCAAAGCGATTTGGAACACTAATTTGCGATTTAAATTATAAAAAGATTACAAATCGCGTTTTGGTTTCCAATAAATCTTAAGTTCAAATATTTTTAATATTAAATCTTACGTTAAAATATTTTTAATATTACTTTTAAACTATTACAACAAAAATATTTTAAAATCAATTAAATTAAATATTATGTTTTTAATTTTAAAATAATTTATTTTAAATTGTTATTTTAAAATATTATAATATTGTAAAATATTTAATTTATTATTTAGTTAAAATATTTCAAATTCAATTAAAATAATAAATCAAATATTATGTTTTTAATATTAAAAATATTTTAATATAATTTATTATTTTAAAATATTATAATACTATAAAATATATTAAAATAAATTAAAATAACAAAATTAAATATTTTGTTTTAATATTAAAAATATTTTAATATAATTTATTATTTTATAATATTAAAATGTTATAAAATATTTAATTTATTATTTTAATTGATTTCAATTTTTTTTTTTGTATAAGTTTATAAGTAATATTAAAAATATTTTAACGTAAGATTTATTGGGTTAAACCAAAACGAGATTTGTTATCGTTTTTCATAATTTAAACCGCAAATTAGTATTTAAATCGTTTTGGGGTAAATTGATGAGAACGATTAGTTGAAGGGGTCGGGTAAGGAGCAATCTAAGTTCATGTGAGAAAGTAAAGAGTTCCAAAGTTCATGGGAAAAATTAGATTAAAAAAGTTGAGGGGGCGGGTAATGAGTAATCTAAGTTCATGTGAGAAATTAAGGAGCTCCAAAGTCTAAAAAAAAAAGATTGAGTGGACAAAGTTGAGGAGTGCTAGCGAAGTCAACCCATCAACAAATAAAGAGAGTATAGCAAGGCAGAGCCGCCAAACTTCTTGAAATCAGACCAAAGAGGGCCTGTACAAGACATGCGAGAAATTTTATTCCAACCACTAATAGAAAGGATGGACCCACAAAGTTATTGAAGTTAACACAATCATAATTGGACACATAATCATATATTTAGCTATGGAATTCATACTTCTTTAGTTCAATTCTTCTGATAAACATTTAACTCAGTTTGGTAAATTATTGCACAAAAGTTAGACATTAAGCTATATCTGTTAATTATTAATTTCTTCACAATTTCTACTTTTTTGTCAACATATTGTGTTAAATTTAGAACAAACCCATATTGGGTACAATAACTCTCAACAAGGGAAAGATAGAAGCCCTACAAGAGGCAAATATTTTAAATGAGAGGAACAAATATCTCAAAACGGAGGTTAACAAGTTCCAAAAAGGAACCACATAATCTAGAAATGAAACACTTTCTAACCCGCAAGAAGCCCTTGAGAACCCGCAGAAACGATAATCTACCGTCTTCGGGTTTCATTACAGAAGATAAACCCGCAACGATTTGTTCCTCTACATCTAGTAGCAATAAGTTGACAACATAATAAGCAAAGACTAAAAAATGCCTAAGAAAATTACAACAAAAAGATGGCCCATAAGTAGAACGAAAGCCCAACCTAACTACCGAAATGTCGCACATGTGGAGAAGTAGGTCATGGCCACGTGGCTTTACGAAATCCAGAGAGACGTAGCGAGAATCAAAGATAATCAGCCTTGGATCTTTGACCAACCAAACTTTACAACGATATCTCCAACTCCTTTGTGAGACACTCGTAACCAGCAAGGCTAAACTAGCCGAATTGCAGATGATACCACTGCCAGAGAGCCAGTCTCAGAACCACCGTACTACAATCCACCATCCCCACCACCATAGAATCTCTTCATATGAAGCATTATAACAGACCGAAGCCGCATACAAATCAATAAATAAAGAGAGTACAGCAAGGCAGAGCCGCCAAACTTCTTGAAATCAAACCAAAGAGGGCCTGTACAAGACATGCGAGAAATTTGATTCGAACCACTGATGGAAAGGATGGACCCATGATTTATCCTCACATATCTGAGGAAAGTCAGGACAGAGTCGATGAGACTCACACATGCATGCACCAAGGAGAGCAAGTAGTCAACGAAACCAATTCGTACCAAAGCTCAGAAAGACGCTCGAAGCACACTAGCGACACGACAGATGAGACAAAGGAAGAAAGAGTGGTTCGAAAGCTAATGAAACGATGACCTAGCGAGACGAGGACCATAAAAATAGCAGATCTCGACGATAAAAAAAGAAAACTAAAAGTATTTACACCGCCGGCATCGGCACAAAGCTGAACACCAGCAAAAGCTTGAGATCAAACAGAAATCATGAGAGAGGGAATACAAAGAGTTTTAGAGATAAAGAGAGAATTGGGCTAAATACAATGTAAGATTAATAAAACATAGTATGCAAGTTTTCTACGAGTCATACACCAAGTATCATAATATGATTTTAAGTACACCAATATGAAAAAATCAAAACTATTTTAACAATATATTTTGTCATCTTTTAATGGACCTCTAAACAGTAAAATAAAATAAAAAGTTAACTTCATAAAGAAAAATATATGACCGTCTTCCTCGACCTTCTTCTTCATTTAGGCTAACTCCGCGTTAACAATGTTTATTTATTATAAAGTTAATGCTTAATATGGTTCTATAATTTCCAGTTAATTTCGAGTCCCAACTTGTTTTCCATTCCAAAACCAAACCTGGTGTAAGTTTACATTTTTTTTCTTTTCATTATAAAATGTTAACTTTAAACCGATACAGTTTTATAAAAATAAAAGCAATATTTTTTTCACTTAAAATTAGAATATTACATCGATTTGGATCATAAAGTCGGCAGTTTGTAAAACCAAACCCATAAACAAATCCGGTGGAAAACACTATTTCCCAGGAGACAACACTCTAACAAAAAGAGACAAGGGTGTTACAAACCGAAACAAGCGTAAAAACTAGGTAATAAATCAAAATAGACGAACCAAAGCCCCAGAAAGCGCCAAAACCTCCCACGCTTAGAAACCTACATGCTCGCACGACTGAACCTCTGAAAACGCACACGGAAAAGGTCTTTGTTGACCCATTATGGCGGTAAATGGGTTCAACGAATCAGACTACCTCAAAGAAAAGAGACCGCATGCTTACAACAAAGAGGACCTTACTAGCATATTAAACTACCAACCTCCAGAATAGGCAAGTCGAGTTAAACACGACCAATGGAATGCCAAAAAAGCCTGTAAGAAGAGCGAACTGGACTGAAAGTAGATACAAAGAGCGATCTTTGACAAATCCGGCTACAACAATTCACAACCACAAACCACCAAGAACGAAACAAAAATGTACTAAGAGGAACATACAAAGACCGAGAACCGAAGCAACACGACGGAGAAGACAAAAGCAACATAACCTGAGGCAAAGGACAAAAAGTTAATAAACACCTGTTAACTAAAAACTGAAGCCTCTGATAGGTCAACAACGCCCAAGCCAAAAGCAACTTCCTTCACCAGAGAATAAATAGCCTGAACGGAAACAGAGAAGATGACACACCACTAGGCGACCAACCACAAAGGGCAAGAAGAGGAGAAAGAACAAACCTCAACTTAGCTGGCCGAGAAAAGAGCTAGGATGAGATGGACCAAACAGTTTCCCAACATGCCCAACACCACCAACAGATGGTGAAGCTCCACTGCAGAAAATAAAGGAGCCAACAGCACCATTAAAAATCCTAAACACTGGAATTGGATCCAACGCTTCACCATCGGAAACCACCTCTCCACAGAAAACCATCGCGTCTCAGGCGAAGGATTGCCACAAAAACTTAGATCCAACGAGAAGAGGACGTGAACATGCGAAAACCAAAAGAAAAACCAGGAAATCCACCATACAAAAGCCAAAACAAAAAGAAGAAACAAAACAACAAAGGGAGGCGGTAACCGGAGCGGGCCCGACATCATTGCGAGATTGAAGCTTTCCTAAATCTCTTTGTTTATCGTGCCTGAAAAAAAGAGATGATATTTTTTTCTTTGAACTTTTTGCAGAAAAAAACAATATAAGTTTACAGATTTCAACTATAAAAGATTAAATTATCAAATAACTAAGTCCGATATACCTACCGGGAGCCAAGAACATATACAAAGCAGAACATAAACGCATATAATAATATTATCATACTAAAACTCTTTGATATAACTCTCTCAACATATACATTATTAACTCACTCTAACAATAGTCTTCTCTCTTTAAAAGTCTCTCTAAAAATCAGGTTTGAGAGTCGTCGCTTCTTCTCACCGTGTCTTTTAGGGCCGGTGGCTGGCCTACTTCTATTTTACTCTTTTTACTTGGTTCTCTCCTCTCTTGCCATCGTTTTCCGCTTTGGTGGGTCCAAGTTTCTTCATCCTCTTCCACATAGCCAACTATGGTGGTTGGATCTTTGCCATGCATGTCTCTCCGATTTCTTTTTCCAGCTACACCTTCCTGTTGGAGTCGATCCCTCCAAGGATCTGATCCAAGATAAGGACATCGCTTGCCTTCACTACTTTTTGGATGTGTCGGCTCAACTCCCTTCGTGGCGGTTCCAGTCGTGATTTGTAGATTTTTTTTTGGTGTGGTCGGTTCTGGCTTCTGAGCTATGTGTGGTAGTCTCAGTCTTCAGATCTATATGTGGGACAAGTTTCAGAACTTTCCTTCAGCAAGGTTCATTTTGGCATGAAGGATTTTTTTGACGGTAACTGGTTTTGGTCGGCATCGTGGAGCTCCGCTTCCCAGATCTGGCTACAAAAGAAGATAGGAACATGGATGGTCTCTACATCAGTGCGTGTTCTTCTTTTTGTCGGCGACTACGAAAATGTTATAACCGGCGGTGATGGATTGGATGCTCGATCGTTTAGGGCTACCATCATTTTGGGCCTGAAATAGGCCGCCCAATCTGTTCTCTGTTGGGCTTAGAGTTTCAAATGTTTTGTTTTTATTTTAAGCCATTAATATGTTTCCTTTTCATTTAGATTTATGTATGTTTTTAATTACCCTAGATTTTGTTGTCGTCTACTTTTCATTAAAGTTAGAATAGATCCCTCTTTAGAGCAGAACACTTACAAGGCTCTGGTTTATCCAGATATGTTAATGGGGTGTTCTCTTACATTGGTAAGAGGTGTTTTAAGCTCTATTGGAAGTTATTCTAACCCGTATTTCGAGTATCATATTCTATTTAGTATCGACTTTATTATTTTTTTTGTGAGAATTAATTTTTACCCTATAATGGATCATGTCTTACCTCGAAATGAATTTTATCTGCTGTTTATTAGATTTATGTTCTTTTCTCTTAATGAAATATTATTAGTATTTACGGGAGAAAAAACCCCCTCTGAACATCGGATCACCATTATAACTTGTAGTCCCATCATAGCATCCCTAATTTACCAGAATCATCGATTTTGTATAAAAAATGATAAGATAGTCCATTGATTTGTATAACGTCTGAATCACCATATTAAAATAATGCTACGTGTCATTTTCATTGTTTACTGCTTTGGTTACTAATTCAAAAAGCAAACCCTACTTAAATTACTCATCTTTCTATTAATATCTTTTATTTGTCAACTTTTATTTGTAGACAACTTACAATGCGGTTAAATGGGTTACTTACATGTAAATATAATCTAGAGATTTGTAAAATATTATTTCTCGTAAACAAAACATTTCTATAAATTAAACGGATTGTAATTTGTATAGAAGGGTTTTAGTTACAAAGTATATATATATATATTCGTGAACCTGGAATGGAGCAGTGTATATGAAAAGGACCAGTTAAATGAATATGACGATTTAATTTTCATCCACCTAATTCTGATTTATCTATATTAGGGCAGTCCATTATTAATTAGCTTTACTTTATGGGACTAACAGTTCAATTATTAATAATAGATATATTTATCTCTTTGTTACCATACAAATACTTTTGACCAAATCTTAACATGCATTTAATACATATGGGTATAGGATTAGTCACCGGTATGTGAAAATACAATATTTTTGTGTACATGAACTCCTTTAACTAAGGCAAGGATTAGTGGCTTCATTCTTTTCATAGATAAGATTAAGGATTGACATCACTACTCTCTCCTAAACTTTACATACCTAAATTTTTTCTTCTCAATTTGTGAGCTATTGGTTATGATATCCAAACTTGTGATATTTTTTACTTTACTTATGTACTATTTGACCTCATCAATTTTTCTCCTATATAATTAATTAGAGTTTTTGGCGATTTAAAAACTAAATTGCATTTAAAAGTTTGTTTAATAGGCTTGCTACGTTTTACAAAGAACACGATTTCAAGGTTTTATTTCCCTTTCTTAGCTATGTTTTCCAATGTATCATACTCCCTCCATTTTTTTTATTATTGACGTTTTAGCTATTATTGTTTCAAAAAATGTCGTTTTAGATTTTCAATGCATAAATTTAATGACTATGATTTTTTTGATCAATAGAATAATTGCAATATTTTTTTCTATTGGTTGATTTAGAATAATTAATGTTATTTTTATAGAAAACATAATTTTCTTAATCTATGTGAAAAATTTAAAACGACAATCTTTTTAAAGCGAAGGGAATAGTATTGAAAAGAAGAAAGAAAACACAATCGTGTTCACTGTAAAACATTGCTAAAAAAGGAGGGAATCTTTCACTTTATGGCTTTCATGACCCTAAGTCTTTTGTCGATTCGATTTAGAAGCCGCGTGTTATAATCATGCTTGTTAAGGCTGGTGCTCCTGTTGACCAAACCATCAAGACCCTATCTGCTTATTTGGAAAAGGATGATTGTATTGTGGATGGTGGTATGAGAACACAGAGAGGAGAGAAAAAGTTGTGGTTGAGAACGGTTTTCTTTACCTTGGAATGGGAGTTTATGGTGTTGAAGAAGGTGCTCGTAATGTCCCATCTATGATGCCTGGAGGCTCTTATGAAGCCTACAAGTATATTGAAGACATTCTTCTTAAATTTGCATCTCAGGTTAGAGATAGTGGTCCTTGCGTGACTTACATTGGGAATAGAGGATCTGGAAAATTTTTCAATATGGTTCATAATTGGATTGAGTATGGTGATATGCAGCTGATTTCAAAAGCTTATGATGTTTTGAAATCTCTTGGTAAATTATCAAATGATGAGCTTCATAATGTCTTCACTATCTCGAGCAAAAATTACTGCAATTAGAAGAATTTAAGTGAAAAAATAAAAAAATTAGAAGTGAAATGTTATATTTCCTTCCTTAGTTCTTTAGAAGTCTTGTAATGTGATAGTTCAATGGTGGTAAGAATATATGATACAATTATGACCAATTTCCGAATCAAAATGCTTTTTAAACCATATTTTAATTGGAATTATAAATGAAATATGATCGAATGGAAGTTATTTCTCTCTTATCTACTTTTCTCTTTCTCTCTCAAATTTTTTAAATCTTCTGATTTTCTCCGCCGGCGAGTTTGAGAACGGTGGTGAGGAGAGCACCAGAGCCTCTATTTTGAGGATAATCTCGTGCAGCGAGATGTGTTTCCCGACATTAACGCCGATGAAGTTAAGTCCACATCTCCTTTATGCGACGGCCGAATTTGGCGTTGTTAAACAACATTTCAGAAACGATATGAGTGCACCGGTGACGACTTGCTCGCCTATATCAGATCTCGCTTTTCCTTACTCATCCCGGCGGCGCTGGAGTTTCCTCTTCTCCCTGGCCTCCGACAGCGGCGTTTCTAGATCCGAATCTAGCATATCTCTCCCGCGGTGTCTCCTCCAGAGTTTATTCTTCTTGCCATCCAAACCTCCTCCTCTGATGGTGGCTTCTTGTGTCTTCCTATTCGCTACTGCTCTAAGCTCTCAGGATTAGATCTTGGTCTAGATCTACTTCCGGAGAGCTTTCCCGCTACTTTGCTCTCTCTGCGTCGGTGCTAGGCGCGTGGTGAGCTCGTCCCAGTCTGGTCAGCTAGTGTCGAAGCTTTTGGTAGCCAGTTGCTAGTCAACGTTGTGGTTGTGGCGGCTGATTTTTTTTTTTGGTGGTGTTAGGCGCAGCGAGCTGAGTCAACTCCTCTCTTACCCTTATTTCTCATAAGGCAACCTCTGTAGGACACATAAATAAACAATTTTTTTTATAATTATTTTTAATTTGAAATATAAGTAAATGACAGAAAAGAAATTGCGATTAAAAATATTTACAGTTTTACCTGGGTAAAATCCACTCATTTTGACCCGATCCGAAACATTTTGTGAACCAATAAAATTAAAATCGGCTAACACTCAAACTAGTGTTACCAACCAAATTTGTTGGTTTAACAAAACCAAATTAAAACACTCTCAAACTCAATCAATCGAGCATCTCTCCTCTCATCTCTAGTTTTTCTCATCAAACCCTAGTTTTTCCCAAATCTCTCAAAAACGAAATCGAGCATCAAAAATCATCGCACCTCAAAATCATTCTCTCAAAATCGATATACTTTCAAAGAAATCTATCAAAATGGTGGAAAAGAGATGAAATAAGAGGAAGGAGAATCCAATAGAAGAAGAGGAGAAGAATGATAAATGTCCGAAGAAGGTGAAACTTGTGAAAGTGAGATATGTTAGGACGGCGGATCCGCCCTCGTCGACAGCTGAAGAGAATACGACGAAAACGACTGTGGAGAATACGACCGCTACGACTGTGGAAGAGACGACAACGGAGAAGACTACCGATGTATTAGAGCCGATAAATGTTCTTGTGGATGCGGCGACTACAATGGAAGCTGAACGGAGTGGAGAATCAGATGATGATGAAGAAAACTTGGCTGAGCCGAGAGGCTCAAATGAAGAGAATAAAGAAGGTGAAAACGGAGAAGAAGAAGAAGAAGAAGACTGTGAGAAATGAGAAGATGAAGAGTCAGAGGAAGAAGTAGAAGATAAAGATGATAATGCGAATGAGAAGGTCCGGAATTCAGCTCTCGAATCAGATGATGAAGAGGTAAGAAATTATGCATTGTTTTTTGGTAGAAGTACTAAAGGAATACTGAGTAACACTAGGTGTAATAGTAGGATAACTTAGGATTACTGGATAATACTGAGTACAACTGGGTATAATAGTAGGAAAACATTGGATTACTGAATAATATTGAAAAGTGAATTTTATTTACTTGCAGGAATTTGAGGCAATCAAGCCATTGAAAATGTTCTTTCCTCCATCTGAGTATAGGAAACAAATCAAGTTAGGGACAAGGTGCATGATATCAGATGCAATTATAACTCTTGAACAACTGTAACCAAAGCTGACTAACATGGAGAGGAACTAGTTTGAGGAGCATCCTCAATTCAAACACATATTCCACATGAAAAGAGAGAAGAACCACAAGGTTCAGGGCATGTGGATGTTGTTGTTCAGGGCAAGTTTGGTTCATCGTCAACGACATTCCCATCCATTATGGCTTGAGGGAACACTCATTAATATCAGGATTTGATTGTCGCACTTATCCTCTCGGCTACAAGGAGTTCGGTTGGAAAACTTTTGTGGATATGTATTTCAAGGACGGAGAACCTATAAGGTTGGAAGATGTCAAAGAGAAGTTGGTGAAAATGGGACCGCATAAAGATAGATTGAAGATGGCAGTTCTTTTCTTCTTAGGAAGTGTTATTTGTGCTCAAACAAAGGTTGGAAAAGGCACCAAAAATGTTTTGGATTTATTCCAGCGAGCAGTTGAAGATCTTGAGTATTGCACTTTCATGGGGGAGATACTCATATGAGTACATGTTGAAAGAGATCTCTCACACCATGGACCATTTTAAAGGGGTGGTCCCGGTGAACTCGAATACACTATGGCCTATACCAGGTTTTTGTGTCCCATTGGAGGTAAGTAAGAGAAAAGTGGCATTATAATTATAGTTGAGCATTGATTGTATTATTAAATGAAATATTGTGTTTTGTATATTCTTGCATTTGAGGTGATTCCTAAGCTAGAAATTTTTTTTAGAAAACCTGTGGAAGGAGCTGATGTGTCATGTCCGAGGATGTGCAAGTTCACATGGAAATTAAATGGAATGAAAGGGCTGTCACTTTTAGAGATCAACAAGGAACTTGGTCACGAGACTGTAAGTATAACTATTGTAGAACTATGGTAGAACTATGGTAGAACTAGGTGGAACTAAGTTAGAACTATGGTCAAACTAGGTAGAACTTTGCTAAGTTTGAACTAATATTATGATTTTTACAAGATATTCACAGCATCATCCCTGTCAAACAACAACAATATTTTTTGTTGGATGAATTTATGGAAGTTGAAGATGATGTTGATGAGCCTGATCTAGCAGTGGACAGTTGGAATAAGCGCCTAGATGAAGGGTTATCAGGAAATCAGTATTTTTCAAAGACATGTACGACGAAGATGTTGCGGCGCGAGAAAAAGAGGAAGAACCCACAGAAGATAGGGCAGAGGTCCATGATGCAGTTTAGGGAGCTGAGCAAGTGGGTGATGTTATGAAGACCTTGAAGAAAATGATGACAATGATGAAGATAATTGAGAAGAAGCTTGATCAATTGGATGGAAGATTGACCCCGGTGGAGGCGTTTGTACAGGAAGCAAGAAAACATAAAGCAAGAAAGACGTGAAGAAGGAAGTGAAGAAGGAAGGGAAGAAGAAAGCGAAGAACTGACTATGACTTAATTATCAAGTATTATGGGAAAAATTATGTTTTTAGAAAAATAGGTAGAAACAAAGACACATTAGAACTGATAAGTTTTAACACTTATAAAACACAGAGAGCACTCGACTAAACATAAGTTTTACCACATACACACACTCATTCCTGAACAAACAAACATAAAACTAACAAACAAAGTGAGAATGGAGAATCTCTCATGGATGAGGTCCAGCAATAAGCGCCTTGAACTTCGCAATCTCTTCAGCCATATCATTCACCTTCCTGTTTAATATTTGAACTTTTTGCTGAACTGCAAAAGCCCATGGCTGACGAAAGTGTAGCCCATCGTCCTGCATGTTCAACATAGTTTTACTCAGTTTCTCACAGTTTTACGCAATTTTACTTAGTTTCTCACAATTTAACGCAATTTTACAGTTTTACTCAGTTTCTCACAGTTTTACAGTTTCCCTTGTATGTCTTACAGGTGAAGTACCTACTCCCAGGTAAGATATCAAAATCATGTCGATACTTTGGAATTGGAGAGGTTTCCTCTTTGATTTCTCCCCCACATGGACAATGTGTTGGAATCCCGCATTGGGCATTGGCAGTGTACATTACCATATCGGTGTGTCTCATAATCTTCTTCATCTCTCGCCTCTCATGTTTCTCCACCCACGGATCCATGAAGCACAAGGAAAAAATGAAATTGAGAGTGAATAAGCAGAGAGAAAGTTGAAGGAGAAAGAGAGAGTTGTGTGAATGAATAGTGAAAGTAAGAGAGAGGATTATAATATAATACATTAGAGAGAGTGAGGACACGAGACTCGAGGGGAACAAAGCAGAGGGAATTTGTTTATTTGACCAAACATGCGAAAATTTTTTAGTTTTTTCGTTTGGGCGCCAAATAAATTTTTCATTTTCCCTCTAAAAAATTACACCTAGTGTTACAGAAGTTTATGGTTTTACCAATGTTCTTCATAGTTTTACTTTTCATGATTTTAAAATTTTTAAGTATTACTTATAGTTTAGTTTTACTTTTCTTTTTTTGGCATGACCATGTAAACATACGTGATTAGTGAAATAATATGTTCGAAATCATCTTTTTGTATAATAGTCCTTTAGAAGTTGTTCTTTATAAGGAAATATTCTTGGAAAGACAATGGAATTCATAAGAGAAATGTTGAAACAAGAAGTTATAATAAAAGTTAAATATGAGTTTTTTACATATACGTTATTTCATTAATCAATGTTTCACCAAGAGCATGAGTTATAATAAAAGTTGAATACTAATTTTACTCACTAATACTCAATCAATGAACAGTTATAAAGAAAAATCCAAACATACTAGTAATCCATAGTATAACATAGTTTTACTGAAGCCAAAACCACAACAACACAATCACAGTTTCATTCACTAGGATAATGATGCCTTCCAAACAACAACCAATTGAAACCGAGATTTTTCCTTGCCCGCCTTTTGTTTTGTGTCCTTTTACGCCGTTTTCCAACCGATGGATTCGTCTTATCTTGTTTCCTCCCCTTCCTCTTGACGCGATCTGGAGGTATGATCTGAATCTCTTTGATGTAATCTGGTACATACCAATCAGACATGTCCGACACAAAATAAATGGTGTTGTAATAAGCCAGTGCCCAAAGTTCTGCCCAGTAATATTTTGAGCACAACTCATGATACTCTATATTGCATTCTCGTCGATGATCGGGATCAGCATCACGTAAATATAAATAAGCTGCAAATCCGTGCACAAAAGAATACTTTTCATAATCATATACCTTGCAAGTACAACTCTTCGCTCTCAAGTTCACCGAATAAATTTTCCCATCTTCAATGTCTGTTATCTCGAACTCAAGCTCATAACTATTTAGCTCACGCACTGGTGTTTTATCAGCTTTAGCCCATATGTTATGCAGGTGGATCTCAAGAAGAGGAACCAATTTGGTATCAATCGATCCAGACAAAACGTCCTTCCGATGCTCGTTAAACCAGTCAGAGAATTTTTTAATGATTGTATCCAAAATTGGTATTAAGGCATACCTCTTGGCGTCCTTAAACACGCTGTTCATTGACTCCACACTGTTGCTAATGTCCAAGTTATATTTGTCACAAGGAAATTAAACCCTTGCCCAAGTGTCTTTCTTAGTCTGCTCCTCGACGTACTTGTACGCTGAAGGATATCTCACCTTAAAAGATGCGTAAGCAGACTCGAACTCAACCATCGTGTAACATCTAGCTAACTCCATAAATATCCATCCGACTACGGATTTGTTGGTGTTACAAGCATGCCCTCTTACGTTTTGGGACAAATGCCATATACAATGCCCATGGTGAGCTTGTGGAACAACAGTTGCTATAGCCGCGATGAGGCTCTAGTTTCTATCGCTCATAAAAACTAACTTAGAAGAGTCTGATATAACACTTTTGAGCATCTCAAAAAACCATGTCCAACTAGCTTTGTTCTCACCATCGAGTACACCAATCACGAGGGGATAATGGTGAAGATTATGGTCCTGAGCTTTAGCAAATTCTAGTACACCACCATACCCATTTTTCAAAAATGTGGCATCCACAACTATCACTTTCCTCATGATTTCAAACCCTTCAATACAAGCTCCCAATGCTATGAAGAGGTACTTGAACTTACCTGCCTCATCTAACTCCACACTTGTTTTTGTTTATGGATTGACCTGCTCTAACATGTACAATTAGCTTGGAAGCATCTTGTAAATATCTTCTGAGTTACCAAGAAAATGAGAAATAACTTGATTTTTCCCTCTTAATGCTCTGGAGTAGGATATTTTTATTCCAAGTTTGAACTGTAGGAGATCCATGATATCTCTCGGAACATGAGTTCTCACTTTTCCAGGATATTCCTCATTCAAAAAGATCAACTAATTCTGCTGAGCCTCTCCTCTTGCTCTTGCTGATTTGGCTTTGACTAGTCCGAGAACATGTATGCACACCCATATACCTCCTCATAAAAATATTTCGGTCTTTGGATTCCTTGAAGCTCGCAAACCCTATTTACAGCTTGCTACACAACATTTCACCACCGATCGTTTGCGATCAGACTTTTCCGTTACATAACGAAAGCATTCACCAAATGCAGCTCTATCCACCATCTCTTGAATTGCTTTCTTGCTTGGAAATTCTTGAATCTTACTCAGACCCAATCCATCTTCCCATTTCTCTATAATTTGAATACATTTTTCTAGAGGTAGTTTCTCAACATACACATTCGTGGTGTCCATCTCAGTTTTCGTGTCCATCTTAGTTATGGTGTTCGTATCCATACAATCGGCTCCTCTTGTATCATCAACATCATTCTCTGCCTCTATCAACTCTTTTTTTGCATTTGCTTGCCCATCTTCTACGTACAGAGTTATGGCATTACATCTAATTTCATCGTTGTTTCCTCCAACACTTTGTAGTTCATACCATTCGAACTTATGCCCACTCTTGACAGCTTCTCTAACTGATCTGGTCTACTCGTCTCCTCAACTAACAAAAGACTTCTACGGTTCCCTCTATCAATGGACATTAGGTAAACAAACAAATCTTCATCGTCACAAATAGTTAGTTGTTCCTCACATCCAACCACCAAAGACATGTATCTCAATGACAGTTTAACTTTACTTTCATCCAAAACAAGCTTTTTATACAACCTTTCTTCCATCATTGCCAAACTTATATCCTCGACTGTTGTCTTCAAGGTTACACTATACATGCAACCTTTTAATTTGAAATATACGCTCACGTGTTTCGCCATTTTATCCTGCAAAATAATAATAATAATAAAGTTCTTGTTATACCACTTGTTCTCAGTTCTACCGAGTTCTCTACAGTTATACGAAGTTTTACCTAGTATTACAATTACCAGTTCTACTAGTTATACTAAGTTTTACCTATACGATTGAGATTCTTGGTCTCGGGAAAGATTTTGATATAAACATCTCCTCTATTGCAAATCTACTCACAATTCAATTCATCCCATACATTCAACCACATTCTTCAATTGTATAGCACCAAATCAAATGGGACAAATTCATCAAATCCAGTTACAAACCCTAAATCACTAAATGTAGTTACATGATAGAAGAATTAACCTGCATTCCTACATCACCAACAGAAATGCTCGTCGATGGAAACACCCAGGTCCGACGACGTCGCCGGAGAAGAGGAGCTGGGGTCGAGGTCGTAGGAGAGAATGAGACAAAGAGATTTATTTTTTTCAATTTTTTTAACTGAGTCAACCAAAAATCAAATGCTCATTCTAAACCACTCTTATAAACCCAACCAATTCCAACCAACAAACCGAAAATGAGAGAGAGATTTTGATTTCTCAATTTTTTTCTTTACCCAAGCTAGGGATAGTTTAGACATTTCAAATAGAGTTAATGAAATAGTTGTATAAGAGATTTAGTGGTGGTATAAGAGATTTTTTCTCCTCACAAAAGAGGGTAAACAAGGAGATGGCTCCAGCGAGTTTCGTTGATGGTTTTGAGGGTGGCCGACTTTGAGTTCGTGGGTGGCCAATCACTGGTTTCTCTCGGCAGTAGATGGTGGTCAAATTAAAGGTGGTGGCGGCTCTTGGGATTCAAATCTCATCTTATTCTCCTAGGGTTAGGAGTTTTGGAATTTCAGGTTTTTGGGCTTAAGCCCAATTGTTTTAAAAAAAAAAAAATTATCGGTTAAAAAGTTCAAAATACAGAAACCCTTTCTTTTAATTTTTTTGGATTTCTATACATTTTACTTAACTATTTTAACTAATGTAATCCTTCTTTTTTCAATAAATTTTTACATTTTATATAAGAAGAAATATGATGGAATGTATATTTGTATTAATGATTTAGAATATACAGATAACTAAAATGGATTGAACACTAAATATATGTAGTTAATATATACATTGAATATGCGAAGTGGAATGCAACTCCAAGACGCCATGCAGTACAAATCGACGCAACCATTTACAACCGTGTGTAATAAATTGGACTCACAAGGTGTGGACCATAACTTCAATCTTACGGATTTTGATGAATATGTAGTGCATAACCAACAAATACTCTCTAAAAATATAATCTAAAGAACAATAAATACTATCACATTACACGAAGAGTTTTTGTCTCGACGAGAATCTTCTCAATGACATACTTTCGATTAATCGGTTTTGGCGTAGGGATTTCAGAAAAGCTCCATATCATCCATGTTTCTCGTTTAAGTATCATCTCCAATCTTATTTAGACCTGATAGTTCTGTCTAAAACTACACTCTAAATAACAATGGGACATTTGCTCTTAAATTATTAAACCATAAAGGAAAGCCATATTACAAAATATTTTACAAAAATATTGATTCAATTGATATCTATATACTATAAAAGGACAGTTTGTTCTCATAAGGTGTTGACACAGACCCATTTTCCTAAAAGACACGTTATCATAAAAATTAAATCTGAAGACAAAAAGAAAAAGAAGAATGATCATTCAAAAAAACTGGTCAATAAGAATTAAATTTTCTACTTTCATTTCCAAAGAACTTTTCCATATTTTTTTCAGTTTTAATTTAATGCTCATCTCATTAATGATATTTCCACGACCAGAGGGAGTCGCCTGAGTTGGGGAAGAGGGATAATCAATAGTTGAAAACAAAGCAGGAGATCACGTCGCTTGATTCAAAGACAGTTGCCTCTACGATCGCTGAGCTAAAGTTAAAAGATTACTAACTGATATCACTCGATTTTGATGCCTTTTAGTGAGTATTTATACATGCTATTTGTCATCATTCGAGTATTTTCTATGTGTTTTTGGTATATTTTCATGATTCCAGGTATTTTGGACGTTCTGGAGCAAAAATGTGGTTTGGTGCACAAAATGGATGCAATTTGACGAATGCAGAAGCAAATTTTAGTAGAAGAGCAGAAAGTTGATTGACATTTGGAGATGTTGCTATGAATGGAATGGGTTGAGATTTTAACTCAAACTGGCTGCATGAGTTAGCTTTCATATTAAAGTGATTTGAGGTCAATCCATTGAAGCAATCAAAAGTTATGATGATTTTACTGAAGACTACCAAACTTACGGATGTTTGGATCGATCGATCTGAATGCTCGAGAATTATTGAAGAATGTCAAAAATATGTTTTCATCCTCAAGACTTATCATAGGTTTTCCTTATTATGTTTTATTCTTTTTTGAACTCTATATAAGTTAGAGGTTAAGGTTTATTTTGAGAGACACATAAGACACACATAAAAAAATACAATTCACAACACAGTTCATTATTTTGAGAGCTTTTATGAGAGAGACGAATCCTGACACCTGTATTTTGGAGAATAATTCTGAATTCTATTATTACTTTTATTAAATTATGGTTTTTGAATATGCTTTCTCTTTTGATGATTGTTGATTGCTTGGCTATGTCTGAGTAGTCTTTTTTGTTAGGTTTTAGGGATTCCTAGGGAAAATAAGTTTTGGTGGTTAGGGTTTGACTTTAATGGATTTAAATTGTTAGGTTCTTAGTCTAGATTTGTTATCATTGCTTGAATTAGCTTGATCACCTAGTTCTTGATTTAAGGTTAATAAATACAAAGGAATTTGGTTTATCTAGTATGACCTAGTCTAGATGAATAAGTATCTTTGCTTGCGGGAGTATTGTCTTAGAATGCTTATGAACATATCGAATATGTAATTACTGCATGATGTAATTATCTGAATTAGAGATCTAATATTTCGGGAGAAGATTAGTCTTTATTTCTAGAAATTCTATCATAGGGGTCTAATACTTTAGTCTATTGTCTTCTTTTGAGTTGAGAACTATTTTGATTGTTAATCTTGCTTGTCAACCTGAACCTCAAACCTGAATATCTGTGGAACTTCCCTATCGTCTATCGTTTTATTCTATTGGTTTAAATTTGCTTTTATTCATTTGCTTTTAATCATTCGCTTTAATTTTTATTCGTTCGAAAACATTCCTTCTTTATCTTATCTTAGCTAGAATCGATTTAACTGAGAGTCGTACTGTCTGGTCTCTGTAGGTCGACCCTTTACAATACTACGAGGATCTGTTCTGTGCAATGTAAATTTAGGATTAAAGTTTGAACCTATCAGATTTTTGGCGCCGTTTCCGGTGACCAATACAGTGCCTTTTAAGTTTTTCTTAGAGTCTAGTCTAAGATTTTTTATTTCCAGTACTAATCTCGTTCCTTTTGCTTGTTTTTTTTTGAAGGTGCATGACCAGGAGGTCTGAAAAATCACTTGAACTGCTTATTTTCACATACAAAGAACTCGCATGATTAGAACGTTCAAATCGGAAGTCTAGAAGAAGCGCTAGTACATCCATACCAATGACTGACAACGTCATTCAGAATCTGATCATTCCCTTAGTTTAGAATGCCCAAATCCCTCTAGGCTTGGAGCAGATAGGATAGTTGGCGCTAGACCAACCAAGAGGTAACGACAATCAAGTGCCGTCGTTAAATCTCGAAAGAAATGCAAACCAAAGAGCTGAAAATGCTAATCTAGGCGATGAAAATAGCGAACAAGTTCCACATAGACTGAATCAAAATCGCCCACCTAACCAGAACAAGGTACTTATTGGCGATTTCAACAACCCTGATGCCTTCCTAGTCAATAGGAATGCCCTCCACCCTCCACAACCTCAGAGACAAGACTACCAGTTCCCGTATCAGCTGATCCAGTTGCTACACAAAACCAGTTTCATGGCTTCTCTACCGAGCATCCTATGGATCACATTGATAGTTTTGAAGAAATTTTTAGCACAACTCAGCTGAATGGAGTCTCTAAAGACTTCGTGCATTGTAAGCTCTTCAAGCATTCTTTAGCTGATAGAGCTCTGAGGTGGCTTAAGTCATTACCTGCTAACTCAATAGAAACTTGGGATGATTGCAAAGCCAAGTTTCTGAACCACTTTTACACCTCCACCAGAACCAACAATTTGAGAAGTAAGATCTCTCAATTTCAACAAGGATCGATGGAATCCTTCTATGAAGCATGGGACAGGTTCAAAGAGTACCTGCGGGATTGTCCCCATCACAGTTTTTCTGAGTTGAACCTCTTGAACACTTTCTATTGAGGTATTGATCAGAAATACCAACTCTCTCTAGACACAACTAGTAATGGTGTTTTATGACTAAACCCGTGAATGAAGCATACAAGCTAATCGACAACCTAGCTGCTAGTATTAGCAACCGTTGTCCTGACTATGATCGAAGAGTTCGATCATCTAGTTCAGATTCTACTGGACTAGCAGAGGTAAAGGAGCTTCTCACTCAGTTTCTCAAAAAACATAATGAGAAGCATGTCAGTTTTGCTAAAAGTGTTGAGAAAGTTGAAGTTGATTGCTTTGCACTCAATGAATCTGAGAAAATCGAAGAGGTTAGCTATATTAATAGTCAGGGAAAAAGAGTATACAACCAAGGGTACAATCCATGTTACAACAAAGGTAATCTGTCATTGAGGAGTACTAATGTTGTGAATCCTCAAGATCAGTCTTATCCTCCCCAGAATACCTTTGCACAAAAGTCTGGATATACAGTTGTTCAGAAATGAGGTGGTTTTCAACAAACCCCTCAACCTGGTTTCCAACAAACGGTTCAACCTCAAGTTCAGCAAGATAATAAGATGGAGGTGATGTTGAAGCAAATCTTAGAGAGTCAACAACAGTCTGAAAAGAATCTGAATGCAAAGCTGGATGGTATGTATAACGATTTGAACAACAAGTTCGAATCATTGTCTACTCATGTGAAGAAGTTAGATGTACAAGTGGCTCAAACTTCTGAAGCAATTAAAAGACAAGCTGGTATACTACCAAGAAAGGTAGAAGATAATCTCAAGGGATATATCAAGGCAATGGATTCAAGTTCTGATGGAAAAGATGAAAAGTCTGCAGAATCTGCAGATTTTTGGAATGGGAAAAGTGATGCAGGGGTTCAGATCGATCGACCCAAAGTTACGGAAAAGCTCAAAAGATTTAGATAGATTGATCCATATTGGATCGACCGATCCATCAGACAAATTTCTGAAGAACCAAGAGAACAATCAATCCAAAGAGGGATCAATCGATCCACCTCCAAAACCTGCACCAAGTTCAAAGCAACTTGCGAAAATTCATACCTCGTGCCCCCAACAGACCAAAGGTCCCTACTGAAGAACACATGTACTATGATGCTGTTTCTCAACAAGTTCTTATGTTAAGAAGACTTCATAAGTTAGAGGACCCGGGTGAATTCGTGATTCCAGTAAAGGTTAAAGGAGTCCTGTTCAAAGAATCGTTGTGTGACACTGGTGCTAATGTTAGCATCATATCAAAGATGGTCGTTGAAAAGCTGGGAATTAGGGATATAAGACATTAGGGAATGTCATTTTCTTTGGCTAACAATTCCTTCGTGTCTTCTAGTGGTTTCGTATCCGATGTAATGGTGTAAGTAGGAGATTGCATAGTCCCTGTTGATTTCCATGTCTTTGATACAAATGGGAATTCTGAAGGATCGTTAGTTATGGGGAGACCGTTCTTAGCATCAATAGGAGCTGTGATGCATGTTCCTCATAAGCGAATCTATCTCACCAACATCCAGAAAACATACTACTATCCCTTGGTACCCTAAATACCTACATCAAGGACCATTGTGATTAAAGAGGTAAAAGCGGAGCAAGCATCTCAGACCGAATATGAAGACTCTGATGTTAAATTCATGAGCAATGAATCTCAAGTTCCAATTAAAGGTTCTACCCAGAGAATAAAGAAGAGGGGGAAGATAAACTTACAAACAATCGATGAGAATGCTGAGTTGGATCTGACTGATCAAGGAAAAGAAATGGGTGCACCAAAACCGGCTTCAAAAGACAAGGGTAAAGGTGAAAGAAGTTTGAAAGAAGTTAGGAAGAAAAATCACACGACTTTGATACCCAAGTCATTGGGTGAAGAATGGGTTGAGTACAAAGTGAAGAGTAAAGGTTTTCCAAAACCGTTCTCTAAGGTTAGAATCCCTTTTGTTCAAGGTCTTAAAAACAAAGAGAAGGATTTCAAGAATGCAACAATGAATAAGATGCTGAAGCTCCAGATTTCAGAAAAGGATGGTAGAACTATTGCCTCAATTGCAGTTGAACTAGATTCATCATAGAAGGTAAGTAGGTCTAGCTATAGACGTTAAATAAAGCACTGAGTGGGAGGCAACCCACTAATTCGATTTTTCTTCTTTAATTTTTTTTAGAGCAAATCCTAATTAGTTAACTAATCTATTAATTTTTAGTTTTGAGTTTAAGAGATGTTTCAGGAAAATTTGAAAATTGAGGTCGGACATACCGATCGATCGATCGATCCATGCCCATGAAGTTTTCAATACGTTACCAGAGATCAATCGATCCGTCGTAATAAATTTCAGCCGATATTTGTTCCAGGTAAGTACTGAATTTCTTTTGAACTATTCATTTTTTCTATTTATTTTATGTTCATTATTCCTTCTCTTGGGTTTATTTCACACTGGGACGTTGTGATTTAAGTCTGGTGGAGGGAGTATAGTTACTAATCACATTTTATGTCTTCTTGTTGTTTCATCAGTTTGGTGAAAATTTTTCAAAATTTTTTGGTTTTTAATTAGTCGTGTCAAGCCGAGTTGAAGGAACAATGACCAGAATCTGTGATGATAACCAATCTAGTGTGAGTATAGTATTGATCTTTTTAGATTCCTGGCTTAGATTTTGTTGATATGTTTAGGATTGGAACCCCATTGCTGATTGTTTTGTTTCTGAAAAATTGGATCTTTTGGATTGTTGATGATTTGATGCTAGCTCTGCCATGATAGGACTTAATATTGAACTTAATTTCTCTTGCTTGTGGTGGTAAGATACTTTGAAAGCTAAGTGCCTTGCTCTTCAGTGTTCTGTAAAACCGACAAGTTCTTTCAGTATGATCCGGATCCTTTCTCTCCCTCCCTTCAGAAAATAAAAAACCGGTTCACAAAAAGAGTTGAAAGCGTGACCTAGAAGTCCGTAGTCATTGCCGGGTTTCTAAGAAAAAAACACAGAAGAGTGTGAAAATAAAAAACAAGGAGTAAGAAAGGGGGAAAAAGGGTCAGGACCAGAAGTCGTTGGATGCACTGTTTGGTATGGGCATTTTGATAGAAGAGGTGCTTATGCGCATTGAATCAAAACCCCATAGGTAAGAATGCATATATCATAATCAAATTGAACTTAATGAGCTGGTTAAGATGACTTGATGGTTTGATTGATGTTGGATTTAGAGTAGGAAACAAACTTTTGGTTATGTGGTGGTGAATAGTTCTTTCATAATTTTTGTTTAGGATCCGTGTCTTTTAAGTTTTGATATCTATGCTTAAGGTTGCTGAGATTATGAGATTTCCTGTGTGGTTTCAAAACCTTTTCTCTAGATTGGGTCTTGATTCACTTGAGGACAAACAAAGATTTAAGTCTGGGGGAATTGATATCACTCGATTTTGATGCCTTTTAGTGAGTATTTATACTTGCTATTTGTCATCATTCGAGTATTTTCTATGTGTTTTTGGTATATTTTCATGATTCCAGGTATTTTTGACGTTATAGAGCAAAACAGTGGTTTTGTGCACAAAATAGATGCAATTTGATGAATGCAGAAGCATATTTCAACAGAAAAGCCGAAAGTTGATCAAAATTTGGAGATGTTTCTATGAATGGAATGGTCTGAGATTTTAACTCAAATTGTCCACGTGAGTTTTCTTTCATACAAAAGTGATTTGAGGTCAATCCATTGAACCAATCAAAAGTTATGACGATTTTACTGAAGACTGGTCAAGCTGTCTTGCAGAAGAAGCATCTGCAGCACGTGAATAAGCAGATCGATCGATCTACACTTGGATCGATCGATCGATCGATCCTAACACCTGTATTTTGGAGAAGAATTCTGACTCTCTTATTACTTTTATTAAATTCTGGTTTTTGAATATGCTTTCTCTATTGATGATTGTTGATTGCTTGACTATGTTTGAGTAGTCTCTTTGTTAGGTTTTAGGGATTCCCAGGGAAAACATGTTTTGATGGTTAGGATTTAACTTTAATGGATTTAAATTATTAGGTTCTTAGTCTACATTTGTTATCATTGCTTGAATAAATCTGATCACCCAGTTCATGATTTTAGGTTAATAAATACAAAGAGATTTGGTTTATCTAGTATGACCTAGTCTAGATGAATAAGTATCTTTGCTTGCGGGAGTATTGTCTTACAATGCTTATGAACATATCGAATCTGTAATTACTGCATGATTTAATTATCTGAATTAGAGATCTAAGATTTTGGGAGAAGGTTAGTCTTTATTTCTAGAAATTCTATCATAGGGGTCTAATATTTCGGGAGGAGATTAGTCTATTGTCGTCTTTTGAGTTGAGAACTATTTTGATTGTTAATCTTGCTTGTCAACCTGAACCTCAAAACTGAATACATGTGGAACTTCCCTATCGCCTAGCATTTTATTCTATTGGTTTACTTCGCTTTTAATCGGCCGCTTTAATTCTTATTCTTTTGAAAACATTCCCTCTTTTATCTTATCTTAGCTAGAATCAATTTTTAATTGAGAGTCGTACTGTCTGGTCTCTGTGGGATCGACCCTTTACTATACTACGAGGATTTGTTCTCTGCAGTGTAGATTTAGAATTAAAACCTGAACCTATCACTAACCGATGCCACAATTTCAATATGTAAATATGATTTTTAGTATCTCTCATCAACTTCAAAAGTTTTGATCTAAAAGAGTCTAGCTTTTGATAGTTGAGGTCAAGTTGATTTTAGTATCTCTCATCAACTTATAAATTTTCAATCTTGGAAGTGTTTAGATTTTACTTTGATTGTTTATCATGTTGGTCACTTAAGTTAGGTACAATGGTTTTTGTCAACAGATTAAGTATTCTTGGCTCGCTCGTAATCTACAGGCACAAAACTGTTAGTGTAAAGAGAATGCTAATTGTACCAACAATATGTTTTTATCAAAAACACAAACTTTATTTGTCTAATTTTCTTACAAAGATTTAATCCAAACAAGTTTTATACAATCTCAATCTTCTTTTGATTGTCACCTACAAGTTTATTAAAAATTATTACTTCTAGATTTAAGCTACCCACACTCGTAACTCTTTTTTCGAAGTAAAGAACACTCACCAAAAAAACTCTCTGAATATGAAACCTAAAGTCAGACTATGCAATAATAAAGATCTAAAGTGTTAACCACTCGAGAACACTTTTATCTCTTGATAACAAGGATTTTTCACGTTGTAGTATAAATGTATCAATTCCTATCACACAATCATGTCATTGTAGTATATATAGGTGTCAATCCAAATGAGTGTGATGCTAAGCACTGTAGATGCAATTGGAACTACTAATTCAAGCCAAATAAGATGGGTTTATATCTAAAAGTCCTAAATGAATATAACGTACCAAACATGCAGGAAGTAAAACAGGAAATAAAAGCAAGCATGCGTAAACAGAAACTAAGGATAAACAACAAGTGAAAGGAAAACAGAAGAGAAAAACTGGGTAAAATGCAGTCAAAGGGGAAGCAGTTCCTAAGAATGGGGGTAATTGACCAATGATCCTTCTTGTGCATCCCTAGACACCTAACATACCTCAAACAATGAGCTAATCCCTAGACAGCAGATTTATATACAACCAAGTGCAATCTCTTGATAAATGATTTCAACCTAAGTAATCACCAGACTAACTCTCGTTAACGGTACACTATCTAGCATGTATGAATAACCAAACTGCTAAAGCCAATAAGCACCCTAAGCATCAAATCTCTTAGGCTAGGTATGCAAATCTCTGAAATCACCATGTTGAGACATGTCATCAAACACATTTTTGGTGTTGAAATGTCTAATATAAGATTTCAGTTGGATAGAAAGAAATAAGCATCAAGAGTAGTGAAACAGAAGGGATCCATAAGCAATCAAACCTAGGCATCTAGGAAAAACAGGAAATCAACACTAGTTTACCCGATCCTCAAGAACCTAGGGTAACTACTCACTACACATGTTGGGTATGAAATCAGAGAAACCAGAAAGCATTACTTCTAAGCAAAAAATTGAGATTAAAAGTCAAACAGTGAAGAAAAATACGAACATAAAGTCAGAAAACTAGATGACGATGAACAAGACAAAATATCAAAGATGCAGGAGATGAAGAACAACAAGAACACCAACCTAGAAAAACAGAGTTCTAATGAAACAGTAACAAACGCATAGTTGGTGATCAAGACAAAAACGAGATTAGAAGCATAAAAATAGATCAACATGCACCAGATAGTTCACAACCTTAATCTAAGCATGAAAATGAAGAAATCATAAGATAAACATAAACTTAATAAAAATTATGGGTTTGATCATCAAGAACAACAAAAGAAAAGCAGAGAGAAAGAAACCTAAGAACAAAACCAAAAATGGCAAAAAAATAGAACTTAGTCGAAATGGAGGCGTTTTAGAGGTTATATAATGTTTCAGAAAAAGCCCTAAAAACGCTAAAAGACAAAAGTCTAAAAATCATAATGATTCTTCTTAACTCGAAACTGGGTCGTCGGTTCGGAATGAAAATGGCTTAACGAGGTGTGAAGAAGACGATCGAGGCGTTCCATCGAGGCGAGCAAATTCTTCATCGAGGCAACTTGGTGAGATCGAAGCCCGGTTTAGAAACCAGTTTTCTAAAATCCAAAACACATAAAAGATTGGGTGGAATCTTGTTACTATGTGTGACTAAGTTATGGTCAATCTACTTAAACATATTTAAAAACGGACTTCTCAAAGACCAAAGACATCAGGTAGAACAACTCAACCTTATATATGTATGAGAATAATACAAATAACAACCTGCAGATGCATTACCTATACGCAACATTATACAAATACACACACTTCAAATTAATTATATAGATATGAGGATAATACAACACTATATATGGATTAACCTTAGTATATAACCTGTAGGTGCATTACGTCGAAGGGTAAGAAAAAATAATAACTTGATGGAGATTTTCTGCTAGCTCTATACTTCAAACTGATCTACTTATTTTTCTACTCAAACTTATGCAGTCATTAAAGCTACATGTGCTAAAACTTTCCAACAAAATTGATAAATTGAACTAAATTTTTCAAGTCTTAAAGAACTTAAGTGTATTAAATTTAAAATCTTATTTATCTTAAAAAAATAAAAACTAATTTTTGAACTATCAGAAATTATGACATATTTTTTCCCAGACCCAAGAATTAAATCAAATTTAAGTTACTTGATGAACCACAAACAGTCCAAACAGTAGGATATATCTGATTATTTGCATCATAACCTACAACGACAAGTAATACTTCTTTCGCGTACACCTTAAGAAATAAACTATCAAGCCCAATGACTTTTTGAAAATAATCTATCCAAGTGGCGTGTATGTTCTTGGAACATACGTAAAATCGGTTGAATACATCTTTGTGTGCTGCATTTGTTGAAGTCACAACGAATGCTGACGATCACAGATTTGAGATCAATATCTCCTTCACATATCCTCGAAAATGAGCTAATTGATTCTCAAACTCTTTTTCAAGTCACTTAAGAGCCAATTGTCATCTTTTTTGGCATTGATTTTTCAAACTCACTATCTTCCAGTTTTCTTTAATAAGATTATGAATTTCCTCAGGCATAAGATCTTTGTCAACTCGCAACGTGTCCATGAACAACCGTGCTATAACTGGACTTTTTAAAAACTGACATTTACCATTTGGAGTACAAGTGTGAAGCTCGTTTCTAGTCTGCACTAGCCATTTTTGTTTCGTTTTGTCAAAGAAGCAATACACACGCCAATTGCATCCTTCCAATCCGCATTTGTAGCTAAGTTTTGTCTTGTCCCACATCCCCTGTTGGATATTAGTCCTTGTCCATAAAATATATTCTAACACCGCTTCCTTAAACTCACAACTTGTTGACTACGAACTCCCCAAAGCCAATGTGAGAGCAAGATTTCCCTCACACCGATTTGATTAAAATGTATGAATGAAAGTGTAATCTTATTCCAACTATCAAGTGTTTACAATATTCTCTCAATAATGCACTAAGTTTTAATTAGGATTTTCGGTCCACTCTCCGGACCTCTACCTAGACTACTTATAGGACTCTCTTTGCGGCTCGGCCTAATATCCCTTGCACTCAATGTGTCTTCATTGCTCTCGATCCACCGTTACATCCTTTTGAACTTCTCGTAACCGTCGGCTCGATCGTTTTCGCGGAGTCCCTGCGACCTGGGCTTCTTGGCGAGTTGAGGCAGCCCACTCGATGCTTTTCCCGCGGTGGACTTCACCGGCCCATTACTCGCTTCTCATGTTCACGGTCCTTGTGTGGCTTGTTGTAGCCCGTATTCAAGTATTTCATCAGAATTCTCCAACAGAGCTCTTCGCATGACGAGCTCTCTTCGCTTCGCTTTCTGAGCTATCGCTGCTCTCCGCGCGCTGAGCTATCTCTGCTCTCCGCGCGCTGAGCTCTTTTTGCTCTCCGTGCGGTGAGCTCTCTCTGCTCTTCGTGCGCAGAGCTCTCTCTGCTCTCCGCGTGCTGAGCTTTTTCTGCTCTCCGCGTGCAGAGCTCTCTCTGCTCTCCGTGCGATGAGCTCTCTCTGCTCTCCGCGCGCAGAGCTCTCTCTCAATGCGGCTGGGTTCCAAATGGGCTGTTCTAGCCCATTCCTATCTTCTTTTCACCTCTAGCCGACCCGAGCCCACTCATTGGCCCAAGTCTATTAGTGCTCCCACATTTTGCCCCCATTCCACTAATGGAAACTTTCCTTTGGTGGAATCATTGATTTCTTGTCGTCATGAGATTCAATGATCGTCGGGCGAGGATCGAAGCTGATTTGATGGATATTGGAGATTATGATTCTGAAATCAGGATCCCTTGATTCACTCCTCTGCTCTGCTATATGAAGCAGTGAGACCGCATGGTCTCTCACTTTTGTTTCACCGCTCCTCTCGATTCTCGTGCAAAAAATCCAACTCCACTTTTGCCGGGGAGACTTCATCGCTCCCTACTGAAGATTATCGTAAGGTACTTACTCTTTCTCCTTTCTAGAGTTACTTCCCCCTTTTTTATGAGTTTCGGTGAATTTAGTTAGAATTCCAGTAAGGTTGATCCATATATGGTAATCTCACTAAAAAACCATTTTCCGTTGTTAATTCTACTTCTTTTTGGATCAAATATAAACTTGAAAATCATATTCCTCTTTGCTTTTGGTGAGAAAAGTATCTTAGATATTTTTGATTTTTCACTTTTCATCTTTCTCTTTCTTACTTTTTCCCTTTCATCTTCTTCTTCTTACTTTCTTCTTCCTCATTTTTTACTTTTCACTTCTCTCTCTACATTTTCAATTCTCTCTCTACACCTTTACTCCTCTCTTTTCTCTCATTTTCTTCTTCTTCTTCTTCTCTTCTCATGGACAAAAATTGACCCGGTAGTCTCTTGGATCGGTTCCGTGCGCGGCCGGATTGGTCCTTGCGATGCCCACTCGGTCCGGATCCTTCCCGCATCGCGTGCCCCTCTCCGAGCCGCGAGCCTCTGCCCGCGCCGCATCACTCACCCAAGCAGACCCCACGCCGTGAGTACCCATCCGCACGAAGCCGCGCACCCGAGCCGCATGGAGCCACGTACCCGCGCCGTACCCCGCACCCGAGCGGACCCTGCATCATGAGTCCCCCTCCGCGTCGCAAAGCTCCTGCCGTGACCCCGTGCTATAACCCGGACCTCCCGCGTAGTGACCCGGACTCATCGCACTTCTAACGTCGAGACTCGCGCTGCTGTAGCTGAGGCCCGAGCTGATGCTTTAGCCAATTTCCAAGAGGCGAAGTCTCAAAGAGCTGTTGTTGAGGCCAAGATGTCAATTGGTGAGCAGGTCCGTGTGTGCGTCGAGCAGGTGAGTTTTCATGCTTCATTTTGCCTTTTCTTTTATAATGTAATTTCCTTGATGAATTCCTAACACTTTTACTTTGAACAGGTGAAGCTTCACCTTGCCGCTCGGGACGCCGCTCTTGACCCCTTTGCGCGAGCTTCAGAGACTTCTTCGAACATCAAGCTCCTTAAGGAGATTGTTCGGGGTGGCATTACGGACTTCCAAGCTGAGTTAGAGGAAGTTTCTGCTGACAAGGAGTCCCTCATTAGCCGAAGCCGATGCGAAGGTTCCTCCGCTTGACTTAGACAGCTTCATGCAGATTATCATGGGCTCTCTGTTACCTTCTCAGTTTGTTACCACCCCGCGTATTGCTGATGTTTCCGAGGGTGCACTCGACGTGTTTGGGTCGAACGTGGGATTCTCCATGGAGGAGTTCTTAGCTGAGACAACGCCGACCACAGAGGTGGAGTTACCACGTATCGAGTCCTTGCAGCTTTTGGAGGTTGAGGTTCCCCGCGTTGAGGTCTCGCAGCTCGCAGATGTGGAGGATGGCCGCACTGGGACTTCTGAGCCTACTGATGCGACGGAACTCCGCACCGAGACTTCTCCTTCTGCTGCAGCTAATCTCGCACTCCCTTAGGAGTATTTTTAGTATTTTATCAAACTTTGCTATTTCCATTTTATGTATCTTTGCTCGGGATGACCCGACGCCTTTTGTTTGGAACCTATTACATTGGATCCTTTTTGACTTAGCTCGGGATGACATGTGCTTATCTCATCTTACTAAGTTTTTATCTTTGACTTAGCATTTTTTAACTTAGTAAATTTTCAGCTCTTTTAGTTTTCTTTGAGGTGGGTGGTGACTAAGTTTTACACCTTGCCCCCTGACTTTTGCCAAGCTGATTTTTGTTCAAGGGGTGAATATTTAGTCTTAGACATAAATTTTATTCTTGACCCCAAGCTGATCTTACCCCGAGCCAAGCTGAATCGTTATTCGCCGCTCGGGTAAGTTAGTGCGTTTTTTTTTACGCTAGACTACGCTCAATGCGACTATTGCTTATGAGCTAAGCTCAACCCACCCCCGATCTAAGTTAGTGCGTTTTCATTTGTTTTCACACCATTGTTCACATGTTCTGTTTTGCACGTAGCTTTCAGTTAAGTTTTTCACGCTGTGGTGGTTTAAGGGGTTTGCTTCTACTTGTGGCTCGCAGCGGGTTGCGACACCACCGCAGTGGTTTTTTGTTTTTTGTATTTTTTTTGTATCACAAAACTGTTATCGAACGTCTTGTGAAATGAAAAGAAACTTTTATTCATTCTCATGAATCCCACATTGGGGCTTACAGAAGGAATCTCATAAAATTGATAGTACAAGTTTTTACTTTGAGCTCACACATGTTTTAGTAGTAGGCTTTGAGGTGCATTGCATTCAACGATCTTTGCATTAGCAGTCCATCCTCTGACTCCAGCTTATAGACGCCATACCACACTACCTTGGTTATCCTATAAGGACCTTCCCAAGTGGTGCCCTGTTTTCCGGCGCCATACTCTGCTGTGTTGGAGAAGACTATCCGGAGGACTAAATCGCCTAGTTCAAAATGACGCACTTTCACCCGTGCGTTGTAATGGCGTGCCACGGCGTGCTGATAGTTTTGCAACCTTACCATCGCGGCATCATGCCTTTCGTCTACTAAGTCCAAGCTATCGGCTAGCATCTCGTTATCTTGTTCCGGACTTACAGTGTTCACCTCCCTCCTGAGACTTGGGATTGCGACCTTGGCGGGAACCACTGCTTCCATTCCATAGACAAGAGAGAATGGTGTTTTGTCCGTCGTTTTTTTTGGTGTGGTTCGACATGCCCACAAGACACCGTGGAGTTCGTTCGCCCAACCTCCCTTGAAGGCTCCTAATCTTTTCTTCAGGTTGCTGAGGAGAGTTTTGTTTGAAGCTTCCGCTTGTCCATTCCCTTGGGGATACCGCGGGGTACTTGCTCAACCTTATCTTCCAGGTAGCACAGAACGCCTCAAACTTGTTCGAAATGAATTGAGACTCGTTATCAGTCACAATCTCATAAGGTAGCCCGTGGCAACATATGACATTCCTCCATACGAACCTCTGTACCGCTGCCTCGGTAACATTCTTGAAAGCTTCTGCCTCTATCCACTTGGAGAAATAGTCAGTAAGGACTAAGAGGAACCTCGCCCCTCCTGTGGATGGGTGCAGTGGTCCCACGACGTCCATCGACCATCTCATGAATGGATATGGAGAAGAGATAGAGGACAAGAGCTCTGCCGGTTGGTGGATCAACGGGGCATGCCTCTGGCACATTTCGCATCGGTTGGTGTACTCTTCACAATCCTTCGCCATCGTTGGCCAGAAATACCCTTGGCGTTTAATTTTTAGCACCAAATTCCGCCATGGTGAATGTGATCCGCACTGACCTTCATGCACCTCTCTAATAATGGTTTCAGCCTCCTCCGGACCGACACAGGCAAGATAATGTCCCGCCACACTCCGTTTGTACATAATCCCACAGATAACGTAAAATCTTGCGCTTTGGACCTTTAACTTATACGCTTGCCACTTATCTTCAGGAACCTTTCCTGTGGTAATGTATTCTTCTATCGGACTTCGGTAGTCTTTACTTGTATCGTCGTCACGAGTTGTTCCCCAGTTCGCCTCGGGTAGGACCTTAGGATTATCCACCCCGAGCTGAGCTTCAGGATTTTCTATCCTGAGCTGAGCTTCAAGGTTCTCCACCCCGAGCTGAGCTTCAGGATTCTCCACCCCGAGCTGAGCTTCAGGATTCTCCACCCCGAGCCGAGCTTCAGGGTTTTCCACCCCGAGCTGAGCTTCAAAATTCTCCACCCTGAGCTGAGCTTCAGGATTCTCCACCCCGAGCTGAGCTTTAGGATTCTCCACCCCGAGCCGAGCTTCAGGGTTTTCCACCCCNTTTCCACCCCGAGCTGAGCTTCAAGATTCTCCACCCCGAGCTGAGCTTCAGGATTCTCCACCCTGAGTTGAGCTTCAGGGCTTTCCATCCTGAGCTGAGCTTCAGGATCCTCATCCTTTTTCCTACTCGATTCTTCTAATGCTCGTCTTCTCATCGACCTTGTCTGGATAGCCATAATAGGATGATGACTTGATATACTTGGCTCTTCGATTGTTTCCACGGTTATCATTCTTCTGACCAACAGATCTGAAGTGGATGCCAGCGCGGCCAACGCATCTGCCGAGCTGTTTTCTCCTTGCGGTATTTGCGTTAACTCGAAGCTGTCGAATTGTGATATGATGTTTTGAACCAATGCTACATGTGCCTCCATCCTGGCATCCTTAGCTTCATAATCTCCGCTTACTTAACTAGTCACAAGCTGAGAGTAACTCCGCGCTCGAAGTTCTCTGACGCCGATCCCAAGCGCTAGCCTCAACCCCGCGATAAGAGCCTCATACTCCAACTCATTGTTAGAGGCATTGAATGCCAGTCTGTAGGACTGTTCAATCACTTCCCCGGTTGGGGACTCCAACCGAACTCCCACTCCGGACCCAACTCCAGTGGAGGAACCGTCTACATGAAGTTTCCAAGCTTGACCTGGAGGGGAACTCTCTTGACTCCCGAGCGGAAGCTCGATGAGGAAATCCGCTAAGACTTGTGCCTTTGTACTTAATCGATTTATGTATTCTATATCATATTCACTTATTTTGATCGCCTATTTCACCATTCTCCCTGACTGGTTTGGTCAGTGTAATATCGTACGTAGTGGCTTAGTCGTCATCACCACGATTGAGTGTGATTGAAAATACGGACAAAGTTTCCGAGCTGACACCACCACTGCAAGGGCGAGCTTCTCCGCCATAGTATACCTTGTCTCCATTGAGACAAGACTCTGGCTTATGTAGAAGACCGGTTTCTGCTCTCCCCCTCTTCCCATATTAGCACTCAGCTCACCGTGGATGCGGTTACTGCTACATACAAAATAGAGGTTCCCCGAGCATGGGCTTTGCCAAGACAGGAGGGTACGCGAGATACCCTTTCAGCTGCTTGAAGGCACTTATCAGTAGATCGGGAAATGAACCTGTTCAAAGCTGCTATGCGCCCCGTCAAGCGTTGCACCTCTTTTAACGACTTCGAGGACGGCATGGAGAGCACCGCAGCTATCTGATTTGGGTTAGCTTTGATCCCTCTTTTAGTGACTAAGTACCCTAAGAATTCCCCTGAAGTAACTGCGAATGAACACTTTTCTGGGTTCAATTTCATCCCGTACTGATTTAACGTCTCAAAGCACTTCGATAGGTGATGAACATGCTCACTGGCCTCTAAAGACTTGATGAGCATGTCATCCACATACACCTCCATTGTTTTCCCAAGTTGGGTGGAGAAGATCTTATTCACCAGCCTCTGGTAAGTTGCGCCGGCATTCTTCCACCCGAATGGCATAACCTTGTAACAATAAATTCCTCTGTCGGTAATAAAAGATGTCTTCTCCTGATCGCTTGGGTGCATCCTAATCTGATTGTAACCAGAGAAGGCGTCCATAAAGGAGAGTAGATGGTTTCCCGCTGTGGCCTCCACGAGCCGATCAATGTGTGGGAGCGGGATACTGTCCTTAGGACAGGCCTTGTTCAGACAGTGAAGTCGACATAGATTCGCCACTTCCCATTCTTCTTTTTAACCACCACATGATTAGCCAACCATTCGGGATAATGGATTTCTCGAATAGAACTGTTTGCCAAAAGTTTCTCCACCTCATCATTAACAGCTTGAGATTTTTCAGGACCAAGCTTTTGCCGCTTCTGCTTAACGGGTTTGTACGCAACATCGACATTCAACTCATGGGAAATTACTTCAAGATCAATTCCTGGCATATCGCTTGTCGCCCAAGCAAAAGTGCTCTTGTTACTCCGTAAGAATCGTACCAACTTCTGCTTCAGCTCTCCCTTTAGATGCGCACCAATCATTACACATTTGGTCGGGTCAGAATCTTCAATCGGTACCCGCACCGTGCGACTTTGGTGGCGTTCTTCAGCAATGCTCCTGACATCATCGGGGCTATCATTGTTCTGCAGGTTGCCAGAGGATTCGTTATCCTGCGGTATTCCTGCAGAGCTCTGTAGTTGCTATTGGACTCTATTCTTAAGTCTGTGAGGTAGCACATGTGAGAGTTCTTCTGACTTCCATGAAAAGTCCCTACCCCATTGCTGGTCGGGAACTTCACACACTGGTGAAAGGTGGATGGTATCGCCTTCATCTCGTGCAGCCATGGCGTGCCTAAGATTGCATTGTATGCGGCAGGACGGTCTACCACCGTGAAATCTATCATCTTCAGCACTCTGCATGCGGACACGGGGAGTCGTACTGTCCCAAGCGACATCTTGGTTGTCCCACTGAATCCTGTTAGAGGAGTTGGGCGACCTCTTACCTCCGATTTCTCGATCCCCATGCGCACCAAGGTTTCAAGGAACAACACATCCACAATGCTTCCAGTATCAATTAGGACCCGTGAAACCTCACAATTGGCCCCAATATCGACCTGGACCACCAGAACGTCGTCATGTGGAAGGTCTAGCCGCAAAGCATCACTCTCAGTGAAGGTAATTTCACAGCTCGGAGAAGGAGTGAACCTAGCCTTCCCAAAGTCAGCCCTTCTCACGTGGGATTTGATTGAACGCACTGAATCTCGGCAATGCCTTGATCCCCCCATGATGAAGTCTATCCGCTTCTTCTAGGATGACTTAGAGGCCTCTGCTCTCTCTGGACTGCGGTTTCGCTTTGGCGCGGGCTCCTGGTCACGGTCCTAAACTGCCTCCATTTCACACCTAACCTCTTCCAAGTCGATGTTCGCTCCTGCTAAACCGTTTTGCGTGAGTCTCTTGCTTATGAAGATTTTGAGCTTGAAGCATTCGTGAGTGGCATGTCAGTTACACTTGTGGAGTTCACAGTAGGCGTCTGGATTACGCCCCATCATCCTTGATCCATCTTTACTGGGGACTTTCTTCCTTACTTTTTCCACGTTGTATGAGTGTGATCTTCCACCTCCGCTTCGGACTTCCCTGTTGTCCTTCTTTTTGAATTTCCTTGGTGTGAATCCGGTATCAGAACTCTTAGTGGGATTCTTGAACTTTTTGGAGAGCGCTACCTTCTCCTCTTCTGCAGCAATCTAGTTGGTGGAACAATGAATGACGTCCTCTATGGTGTCCGGCTTATGAATAGTGAAGTCGAAGTGGAATGGGGACTCATGCCAAAGCTCATGCTTTAGTGCGGCTAACGCAGTGGACTCACTAACTCCAGCCACTTTTGCCTTTATGGCCTTGAAACACTCAATGAAATTTCTCAGAGGCTCCACTGGACCTTGCGTCACCGTCCATAGGTCGGCATCTGAAGCACCCTTCTCCATGAAAATGGAATAATCTTTCACAAACGCAACTGATAAGTGGGTGAAGCAATCGATTGACCCGAATTCGAGTTGTGAGAACCACTCCAGAGCTGACCCTGTAAAGTTCTCTACAAATAATCTGCAGTACCCCGCATCCTTCTCTTCCTCACTGTGCGCCTTTGGATCGGATTTTCCTTCATAAAGGGGAAGTCTAAGCTTCCCAATCTCTTTTATCCTAGCTTCCGTGATGCGCGGAGTGAACGGAGTTCTCTTCGTCTCTGTGATAACGCGGTCAATATCCGGTGCCGCGCTCGATGCGCGGTGGACCTTTGATGTTATATCGAGCAATTCTGCATGCGTCTTGTCGATTGATCGACGCAAGCTCTCGTAGTCTCCTGCACCTCGGCCAGAAGGAAGCTCGCCATTGTTGTCCATCATACCCCGAGTAGAACTCGGTGTATTCAAGACATCGTTTCCACCTAGGGGAATAGAACCAACTCCTCCCTGAGAATTCTCTGGAGGATCGGAATTTTTTCCACCAAGAATGAAACCTCGAGGTCCCGGCTGGTTTTGGCTCGCGGAGCCTCCTGCTCCAGCGGGATCCCCACCCTGGAGGTCTGTCGTTGTCACTAGTGGGGGCAGATTCCTCTGCGCTCCCAACTGCACCTCCATCTCAGCTAGGGCACTCGCGAGGGTCGCCAACTGGGTTGTCACGTTCTCCTCGTAACTGTTGAAACGAGAAGCGAGTGCATCACTTGATTCTTTTTGTCTTTCGACAAAGCTCACCAAGGTAGCGAGCAGAGTCCTCACCTATACTAAAGCATCAACATCTGGGTTTTTCACTGGTGGATCCATCTCTTCTTTCTAGGTAGGGTGACTTCTTCAGAAATTTCCTCGAGTCCTCACAGTCGGCGCCAAAATGTGAGAGCAAGATTTCCCTCACACCCGATTTGATTAAAATGTATGAACGAAAGTGTAATCTTATTCCAACTATCAAGTGTTTACAATATTCTCTCAATAATGCACTAAGTTTTACATAGGATTTTCGGTCCACTCTCCGGACCTCTACCTAGACTACTTATAGAACTCTCTTTGCGGCTCGGCCTAATATCCCTCGCACTCAATGTGTCTTCATTGCTCTCGATCCGCCATTACATCCTTTTGAACTTCTCGTAACCGTCGGCTCGATCGTTTCCGCGGAGTCCCTGCGACCTGGGCTTCTTGGCGAGTTGAGGCACCCCACTCGCTGCTTTGCCCAAGGTGGGCTTCACCGGCCCATTACTTGCTTCTCATGTTCACGGGCCTCGTGTGGCTTGTTGTAGCCCGTATTCAAGTATTTCATCAGGATTGTCCAACAGAGCTCTTCGTATAACGAGCTCTATCTGCTCTCCGCGCGCTGAGCTATCTCTGCTCTCCGCGCGCTGAGCTATCTCTGCTCTCCGCGTGTTGAGTTATCTCTGCTCTCCGTGCGTTGAGCTATCTATGCTCTCCGCGCGCTGAGCTCTCTCTGCTCTCCGCGCGCTGAGCTCTCTCTGCTCTCTGCGCGCAGAGCTCTCTCTGCTCTTCGCGCGCAGAGCTCTCTCTACTCTCCGCGAGCTGAGCTCTCTCTGCTCTCCGCGCGCTGAGCTCTCTCTGCTCTCTGCGCGCTGAGCTCTCTCTGCTCTCCGCACGCTGTGCTCTCTATGCTCTCCGCGCGCTGAGCTCTCTCTGCTCTCCGCGCGCTGAGCTCTCTCTGCTCTCTGCGCGCAGAGCTCTCTCTGCTCTTCGCGCGCAGAGCTCTCTCTACTCTCCGCGAGCTGAGCTCTCTCTGCTCTCCGCGCGCTGAGCTCTCTCTGCTCTCTGCGCGCTGAGCTCTCTCTGCTCTCCGCACGCTGTGCTCTCTCTGCTCTCCGCGCGCTGAGCTCTCTCTGCTCTCCGCGCGCTAAGCTATCTCTGCCCTTTGCGCGCAGAGCTCTCTCTCTCAATGCGGCCGGGTTCCAGGTGGGCTGTTCTAGCCCATTCCTATCTTCTTTTCACCTCTAGCCGACCCGAGCCCACTCATTGGCCCAAGTCGATTAGTGCGCCCACAGCCAACATGTAATCTTTTCTACCATCTTTATCTCCCCTAACTTAAAATTCATTGAATTCATCATCACTATCAGGTATTTTATTGCAATTTGTAGGTTATTCCTCATCAAATCTAACAACACCATGTTCAACTTTTAATTCATATCTAGAAACTATGTTTTCTTCTTCCTCACAATTACCTTGATTCATTTTTGCCTCTGAACCAACGCCATCGCCGGCACCTTCCTCAGCCACAATAAGAGAGAAAGCTCCGGATTTGTCTGTCATCTCCGACAAAATCTCAAGCGAAACGAGCTTTTGTCTTCAACTGGCGGTGATTCTATAGACAAATCACGAAATATCCTAATCGCATACCCACCTAAACTTTTTTAATAATCCCACGTGTTAAATAACATTAGTTAGTTTTTTTGTTCAAATAAGTAAAAATTGTTTAAAAAACAGTATTGGTATCGCTTCTTATGATTTAAATGTAAACCAAAACGCGATTTGGTATCGCTCCTTATGATTTAAATCGCAATTTAGGCTTACAAATCACTTGGGGGAGGGGGTAAATCGATGAGGACGAGTAATTATGGGGTATGCTAAAGAGATATCTAAGTTCAGGTGGGAAATTCAGGAGCTCCAAAGTTCAAGGGGTAAAAAATTAGATGTAAAATTTTTTTTTTTTTTTTGGGGGGGGGGG
>OVBE01000598.1:411-47392 GCA_900406425.1 Iberis pinnata | reverse complement strand
CTTGCTACGCAAGGAGCTTGAATGATAATGAGATTATCAAGATTTTCTTGATCAAAAGATCCTCCTGTGAAAGCCGTAAGGCTCTGATACCACTTGTAAGCTGAAAACTTCCTGAAGTAACTTCTTGGTGAAGTTACCAATCAACCGAAATTGACTTTGCACAAATCAATTGTTCACCGAGTTCGGTTTTACCCTATGTCTCGGGATGGGATCGGTGCCCATCAACTGCATATACTAAGCTCAAAACAACTACAACAGATCTGATTCAATCCGAATTACAACAGAGAAAACCTTCGGATTGAATCTTAGTCAAAGATCTCAAAAGATAAGAAACAAAATAAGACCTATACTATGAACTCTACTTTAATCTTGATCTTCTGCGACTAAACTTGATCTTCTTGTTGCAGGTGATTTTCTTAGAAGCAGCTCCCTTGATCTTCTTCTCTTCTCTCGAAGAAAAACTCTCTCTGTTAATTGCTTAATTCTGTTGAAGACTCTCTTAAGTAATAACAACCTATTGGGCTTCATAATACATATTCCAAATCTGTATCATTCCTGGGCTTACTCGAGTTTGGGCCCAGAGATCAAAAAAAGATATTTGCCAGAAGTAGATGGGCTTGTCCCAACACTAAAGATTATTTCGAGTAAAACCCTAATAGGTAGGAAGAAGAAACAAGAGGAAGAGAGTCATTCTCAAAATCCTCATGAAGAAGGCATCCTCTAAAAGCTTAAAGTCATTTTTGTGTGTGTTTGTGTTTCAAATCCGTTTCTTTAAAGTTTTGGAGGTTAACCTCTGTTTAAAAGAAATTAACATGTGTCAAATGCATAGTGAACTCGTCTTCTTCGAAGCATACGCTTAGCTGCATTTAAGCTGGATTGTCCACGAAGAGACAAATCTATCTGTAAGAATTCAAAGACAACCTTGACAATCTAGATTGACCATATATTTTTTGTTTCTTTGTAATATCGTTAATATCTTTGGAGATTGAATGAAAAAGGGCATAAAACTTTTCGAGACTAGGAGAGGTTCTTCACAACATGCTTCATAGTGTTGACTTTCACATGGGCATTGGCATAAACGCGGTTGAGGTGGAGTTGTAACGCATGTGTGACTGCTCCCACAACTGCAATTGGATCCCAACCATTTGAAACTTCCAAGTCGGGAATTACAGTGGGCACACGACAACTTTCCTTCAGATACATCGTCTATCACTGCCACATCAACAGGGAGAGAGGAAGAATCAAAAACCAAGAGAGAGAAATATGTCTCGATTTAACATATAGATGGATTATTTTGAACCTTGAATCATCCAGCTAAGAGGCTCCACAAATATAGAAGTACACATGTGTACTTCACCTTTTTTAGACAATCTTCCAGCAATACATTGTATTGGTATTGTTGTCTCCACCTTTTTAGACAACATTCCAGAATCAATTCTTAATTTGGACATGTCTATTTCTTACCTTCCTTAAATAAGTATCTTGGCAGTAAACATCCCAAATAATCAAGTGGAATATATCTGGATAATAAGACAGCTACCATTACCATACTGAATACAAACCTTGTGTATGGGGCAGGCACGGTCGACCTTAAAGTCCATCCACTCAAACAATTGTAGCTGCAACACAAAATGTAAAACAATGATGAATAGGAGGAGGACAAAGGTTTCCCACATACAAAATCAAGTAACCTGTTTTAAAAAGCTAGTGTTGGGGCTAATCTTCTCATAGCTTTGACGCAGTGATGCAAGAGCCTCTGTGAAACAGTAAACATTAACAGGTAACAAACCCTAAACGAAGCAACACGTATAATATTTTGGTCTTCAGTCAAATAGTTTCTAACCTTCCAGTCATAAGTTCTCTATCAATCGATAGGCATTTGGGACAACTTTAGTCATAAAGTCACCATCACTCGCTGTATCTAAGGACATCTGGTATTTCTGGTCAACTCCCCTGTAGAAAGTGTTGAGGAGACTTGAGAAACCATGATGTGGGCCGTCACCAAGATACTCCTTAAATTGTTCACAGGCTTCATAGAATGATTCTACTAGACTTTACATAAATCGATAGATTTGTTCCTTAATGTGTTGGTCCTAGTAGTGGTGAAGAAGTGGTTGAGAAACTTGGCTATACAGTCATCCCAAGTTACAATAGAACCAGCGGGTAGAGATTTTAACCAGCAAAGTGCTCTCTCAGCTAGAGTGACTTAACAGGCTGCAGTGCATAAAATCGCGAGATACCCCATTAAGATGGGTAGTGCTGCAAATTTCCTCAAAGTTGTCAATGTGATCCATGGGATGCTCAGTGAGTAGACCACTAAACTGGTTGTTACGAATCATCTGAACGAGCTGAATGAGAAATTGGTACTCCCGACGCTGAGGTTGTCGAGGTTGGATAGCATTTTTTGTTAGCGAAGAATGTTTAAGGATTGTTGAAAGAACCAATCAGAGGGTGATTCCGAGGAGGGTGTAAATTAGCAACTCTGCCCAGATCGCCATACAAGATAAAGTTTCTTGCATCGATATTATGAGGAACTTGGTTTACCGGTGAAATTAGGTTGCCATCAGCTCTTGGTTATCCTTGTGGCACTTGATTGCCATTAACTCCTCCTCCTACTGGATTGAGTATCAGTTGATTGAGTCCAGGGGGATGTGGATCATTTGGACCATTAGGATCGACTAGATTGTTCAAATTAACGTTATCAGCCATTGGATTAGATGAGTTTGCGTTCTTCTTAGCTTTCCGGAACTTCGTGAGTTTTGCGTTATTGAGGTTGATCAAGTCAGTCGGTTTGTTAGATAGCCTGGTCATGCACTTGTAAAAACAAAATCAAGAAAAAAGAACGAGATGAGTATTGTAAAATAAAAATCTTATACTAGACTCTTAAGAAAACTTAAAAGGCATTGTATTGGTCCCCGGAAACGGCGCCAAAATTCTGATAGGTCTAGAATTTAATCCTATAACAATACTGCATAAGCAGATCAATGTAGCACAGTAAAGGGTCGAATCCAAAGAGATTAGACAACACAACTCTCAGTTTAATCTCAAATCAAGCTAAGATGGAATAATAATATGATTGTATTGGAATCAAAACAGTATTCAGATAAACAGTTGTAAACGATAAGCTAAAAATGAAAGGCATTAGGGAAATCCATAGGTAGTCATGTTTAAAAACCAAAGTTAACATGCATGATTTTCTTTGAAAATAGTTATCAACATGAAAGACACAAATAGAATAATCTCCTCTTAGAGCATTAAACCCTATGCTCGAATTATTAGACACAAACTCCCGCCGTATCTAACTAATTCGATCATGCATTAATGTTCAGATTCAATTGTTTATAAGCATTAGTGAAAATACTCTCGCAAGCAAAAACACTTATTCATCTAGATTAGTTTGGGTTTCTAAACCATATCTCTTTGTATTTATTAACCTAATATCATGAACTAGGTGATCAAGCTAATTCAGGCATTAAGCAAAAATCTAGAATAAGTGTTGGTGTCAAAACCCCTCAGCAGGTTTCCAACTCGACTAGTATCACTTCCTAGATGACAACTCAGTATGTGTCAAGATGCAAAAGAATTCACCCAGCAGGTTTCTACCTAGGCACGGAAAGCAGATGATCGGCAGGTCAAGTCGTAGACGACCTAGGCAGAAGGTGAGTACAAGCTGAACAAGAGAAGACTGGGTCCTGACAGTTCCGAGATAAGGGGAAAGCATCGAGATCGTAATCCCAACAACCCGAGAAGATCGAAACAACCTGGACTAGGCGGAGGGGGATATAAAGCAAGAAGAGAGAGAAATGAGGCATTGGAATCTTTTTGGGAGCTGAGAACTAGAATTAAGAACTCGATCTATTTTGTCTTTTATGTAAAAAACACATTCATCAAGATCAATAAAATAGCATATTATTCTTTATATCTTTTCGGCCTGAGTTTGTGTTGCGATTTCTTTCTAATTTTGACAAGAACGACGAATTCCTCATTAAGATAATCATTTAAAAATTCATTGTGGGTTTTAGCATCCACAAATTGGCGCCGTCTGTGGGAAAAAAATGGTTATTTGACGCAAGAAGGAAAAACGCAGCCAAATCCAACTCCGCCATGACGGAAAACATATCCATACCATCCGACAGGTATGCTAGCATGATCCAAACACTGTCCAATATGTACAATCCATGTCCGAGAAGCTGGAGACACATGACGCCCTAAACAGATCCCTGCAAGACTAGCTCAACCAGATGGCGAAGGAGTCCGCAGACCAAACAAAGGCGATGACCAAACGGTTAGACCGAGCAACATCTTCATGACACCGCTCCACCAGCACTTCCACATGACGATACCCGATCTCGGGAGAACACTCCAGGAGGATACGCTTCACTCCAACCCCGCGCTCAGTCAAGACACGAGAACGCTGCGCTGATGCAACGGAGACCCCGCCCGATGGAAACCCAGAGGGAGGACAATCCGATCAGAGAGATGACCAAACCAATGGCGAAACAGAGCAGCCGAATCGCACCCCGAGCCCTGAGGCTTCGGAAGACGAGAGAGACAGAACCGACCTATCCGAGGAATCCGAGGGAGAACCAAATTCATACGAAAATGACCCTCATATCCCATCCTCTCGCGCTCACAAGCGACCTCAACAATCGATCAAGGAGATCTATGAGATGAAAGTTTCCTTACAACAGGTCGTCCGACAAATGAACTCCAAAGTTCATCATGCCATGAGCTCGGCGCCAGAACTGGACCGACTAATGGAGGAAACACTCTAGAGCCCGTATGCCGCACATATAAAGGATGCGAGAATACGAAACCCCAGAAGGATCAAAATCCCTTTCTAGGAAGGAAAGACGGATCCCAGCGCGTACACGACCGCCTTCAGAATCGCAGTCGAACAGGCGCAATTCGATGAACACGAAAAGGACATGGGATACTGCCAACTGTTCAGCGAACACCTACAAGGACCAGCACTCACCTGGTTCTCACGGCTTCCCGAAGGATCGATCCACAGTTTCAACCAGATGAGCCTGATGTTCTTAAAGCACTACTTAGTGTACATTGAGAGAGACATCTCAGACACAGATATGTGGAGCATGACCCAGGGTCCAAACGAGCCCCTCTGACAATTCATCGATAGATTCAAAGAAGTGATATCACGAGTGGTCGTAACCAACAACGCCGCAATCGCCATCCTCAAAAATGCGGGTACAGGGAGAATCCAAATTCAGAAAGGACCTAATACTAAACCCGCCAGCAACGATCAACGATGCGCTCCATAGAGGAAAGGTGTTTGCACGGATAGAAGAGAATATAATCGAAATGCGGAAACGAACCCGAGAAAAGGGTCAAGTGACTCAGGTCGCTACCCCGAGTTAAAACCCTCCGATGAGTAATCGAATACTTTTTGTAGGAAAACCTAAGAATGGACCTTGGAATCAATGGAAACGACATGAGGAGCAAAGAGGCGTCAAAAAACATTGTGAATACCACAACCAGGATGGACGCTCCACTGAGGAATGCAGGAGCTTCAAGTCTTTCCTTTTCAGCAAATTCCAGTATGGAGAAATGGTGGAACCCGTCAAGGCGAGGACAACCAACCTCAAGCAGGGGGCAGAGGACCAAGCCGAAGAGGCCAACCCCCCCAAAACGAGACCGAGAAAAACTACCTCAAACGGCGCCGACCCCACCATTCAAAAAGCGGATCAATATGATCATGGGAAAAGACCAGTTTGGCCTAAACTCGGTAACTGCAATCAAAGCATATGGGCGTAGGGTTGGATCGTGTGAAAAATGGCAAATCAAGCCTTGGAGACAGGGGAACATAGCATTTGACGAAATGGAAACAACAAGACTCAACATCCCTCATGTCGATCCCATAGTCACCGAATTGATCCTTGAAGAGTACAAAATCACAAGAGTGCTCATAGATACAGGGAGCTCGGTATATTTAATTTTCAAAGAGACTTTGGCAAAAATGGACATAGACCTCTCGCAAATCGAAGGACCTCCTGAGCCACTGACCGGCTTCACCAGCAAAACATCCATGACAATCAGAACTATTAAACTATTAATGTACGCAGCTGGGGTATCGAGGATGATCGAATTCACATTAATTGACAAACCGGCAATATACAACACAATCCTAGGGACACCATGGATAAACGCAATGAAAGTTGTCCCGTCTACGTACCACCAATGCGTCAAATTCACAACCAAGGAAGGAATCAAAATGATAAAAGGAAGTCAAAGATCAATCCGAGCTTGTTACCTGGCCGAACTCAAACTAAGAGAAAAGTCCTTATAGCAACTACAGATTGGGGAGCCCACCCCACCTGCGGAGCCGATATACGAGGAACCCAAGCTTGAAGAGGTGACGCAGTACTGCATATACCCAGGACATCCGGAGTGATGCGTTCGTATAGGGTCAAAACTCCAAAAAGACTTGAATGAGAAGCTGATCTCTTTCCTCAAGGAAAATAAGCACACCTTCGCATGGAACATGACGGACATGCTAGGAATAAGCTTGGACATTATGTTTCACAAGCTAAATGCAGACCTAATCTACAAGCCGGTTATATAGAAAAAGCACAAACTAGGGGCCGAGCGAGCTCAGGCAGTCAGAGACGAGGTGGAAAAATTGTTAGAAGTAGGCTCGATCACAGAGGTGAAATATCTGGAGTGGTTGGCTAACCCGTAGTGGTAAAGAAAAAGAATGGCAATTGGAGAGTCTGCATAGACTTCACCGATCTGAACAAAGCTTGTCTCAAGGACAATTTCTCGTTGCCAAACATAGATCAGCTCGTCAAAGCCACAACTGGCTACAAACTGCTCTTATTCATGGACGCCTTCTCGGGCTACAATCAGATACTCATGCAACCCGACGATAGAGAAAAAACCACTTTCACTACGGACATAGGCATATATTGTTACAAAGTAATGCCTTTTGGCCTAAAGAACGCATGCACAACCTACCAACGTTTAGTTAACAAAATGTTCTCGGAACAGCTGGGAAAAAAATGGAAGTCTACATAGACGACATGCTCGTCAAATCCTCCGACGAAGACACTCATGTGGGCGACCTGCGCACCTGTTTCCAAATACTCAATACCTACAGGATGAAGCTGAACCCAGCCGAGTGTACGTTCGCAATAACCTCAGGGGAATTCCTCGGCTACCTGGTGACAAGAAGGGGGATCGAAGCTAATCTGAAACAAAAAAACGCGCTATTGAGAATGCCGTCACCAAAAAAACATTAGAGAAGTGCAGAGACTGATTGGACGCATAGTCGCCCTGACTAGGTTTATATCCAAATCAACTGACAAGTGCCTTCCATTCTACAACCTCCTGAAGGGGAACAAGAAATTCATCTGGGACGAGTAATGCGAATTGGCGTTCAAAGAATTGAAAACCTACCTCATGACACCGCCAGTCCTCTCAAAGCCCCAGGAGGGGGAGACGTTATATCTTTACATAGTAGTATCATCCCACGCAATCAGCTCAGTTCTTGTACATGAAGAGTTAGGTAACCAAATGCCAATTTTCTACCTCAGAAAAATCCTAGATGACACCAAAACCAGATACCCGATGATAGAGAAACTGGCCCTGGCTGTGGTTCATTCAGCTTGAAAATTGCGATCTTATTTCCAGTCTTACTCAATCGTGGTGTACTCAAACCAACCTTTGCAAACAATCCTGCATAATCCGAATCAGTCAGGGAGACTATCCAAGTGGGCAGCCGAGCTTAGTGAGCATGAAATAGAATTCATGAGCCGAACCCGCGCAAACTTTCAAGTCTTGGCGGACTTCCTAATAGAATTACAACCTGAGATGAATCCAACAACACAGCCAGATGAAGCAAAATGGTCACTATACGTAGATGGGGCGAGCTCGAAACACGGTTCCAGAGTAGGCGTAAGCTTGGTCTCCCCAACCGGAGAGATGGTCGAGCAATTGTTTCGATTAGATTTTGCAGCATCAAACAACGAAGCCGAATACGAAGCGATAATTGCTAGGCTGCAACTGGCAATAGCAATCGGAGCCAAGCGAGTAACAGCCTATTGCAATTCTCAACTAGTAGCAAACCAATTCAGCAGGGAATACGAAACGAGGGACGAGAGAATGGAAGCGTACTTAGGCATGGTAAAACCCTATGTAATGAATTTGCGGACTTCGACCTAGTCAAAATCCCTAGAGGCAAAAATATACCTGTCGACGCCCTAGCCGCAAACAACCAGAGTCATACCAGTTGAGACCATCAATAGGCCGAGCATCACCATCACGAAAGCCACCTACGTCATCCAGGACTCAATCGAGGAATACAATGCCAACCCAGATCCCGAGGACGTCAAAAAGGACGCGATCCTAATGGAAACGGATGAGGTCAAAGAAGAAATAGACTGGCAAATCGAAATACTAGCTTACATAACAGATGGGATCTTGCCACCAAAGAAATGGGACGCCAGAAAACTTAAGGCCAAAAGTGCTAGATACAGCTAGCTAGATGGCAACCTCTACAAATGGAGCGTACGCGGCCCACTACTAAAATGCATATCTGGCCACGAGACAAAGAAGATAATAAGGGAGGTGCACAATGAAGCATGCGGAAATCACTCAGGCGGCAGGGCGCTATCATTCAAAATAAAGCGATACAGATACTACTGGCCAACAATGATCACGGACTGCGAACAATACGCGTTGAAATGCGAAAAATGCCAAAAGCACGCGCCATTGATATACAGACCATTTGAGGAAATGTAATCCATCACTGTCCCTTACCCATTTATGATATGGTCTATGGACATAATTGTCCCAATGCACAGATCGAAACAAAAACGTTTCCTTCTGGTCCTAACGGACTATTTCTCCAAGTGGATAAAAGTCGAATCATTCGCCAAAATCAAATATGAGAATGTGGAATCCTTCATCTGGAAGAACATAATTTGCCGCCATGGGATCCCCTACGAAATCTACAACGACAACGGTCCATAATTCGCCTAAGATTGATTCAAAGATTTTTGTGAACGAATGTGCATAAACTTAACTTTCTCGGCACCTTACTACCCACAGGACAACGGCCAAGCCGAGGCCGCAAACAAGATAATCTTAGACGGACTAAAGAAAAGGCTGGACGCCAAAAAGGGAAGATGGGCAGAAGAATTGGAGGGCGTACTCTGGTCCTATCGAACTATACCTAGAAGAGGAAAAAACGACTCGCTATTCGCTTTAGTGTACGGAACTGAGGCAGTAATACCAGTTGAAACCGAAGTTCCCAGCCTCAGAGTCGAACTAGCACCTTAGAACACAGACCAAAATGATCAGATGCTCATTAACATAGCAGATACCATTGATGACAGGAGAGACCATGCGACAATAGGCTTGCAAAATTACAATAACGCCGCAACACGATTTTATAACAAAAAGATCAGGAAGAACGATTCGCCGAAGGAGAGCTCGTGCTCCGAGAAGTCTTCCCTGCAAGGGCTGAAAAGAACGCAGGAAAGCTGGGCATCAAATGGGAAGGACCATACAAAATATCTAAGGTCATTAAGCCAGGAGTATACGAACTAGAAGACGCAGAAGGAAACGAAGAGCGACATCCGTGGAACGCTCAACACTTGAAGAAATTATTTTTGTTAATAGCTAGCAAATTATTTTCCATTTTATTTCCATGCATATTTGTACCCTTCAAATCAGTGAACTACGACCTCGGCTTGATCCCCATCACAGGGGTACGTAGGCAATTCCTTCAGACAGGAATTCAGCTATTGTAATTCATAATTTAAAATTCGCATCAGACCTCTCCTTCTTTACTAATTTTTCTCAAAAAATGGGGGAGATATATTCGTCCTTCACACCCCGACCCAGCCCGCCCTCTCCTTCTTTACTAATTTTTCTTAAAAAATGGGGGACATGTATTCGTCCTTCACACTCTGACCCAGCCCGCCCTCTCCTTCTTTACTAATTTTTCTTAAAAAATGGGGGAGATGTATTCGTCGTTCACACCCCGACCCAACCCGCCTTCTCCTTCTTTACTAATTTTTCTCAAAAAATGGGGAAGATGTATTTGTCCTTCACACTTTAACCCAGCTCGCCCCTCTTTCTTTATTAATTTTTCTCAAAAAATGGGGGAAATGTCCTTCACATTACATACTCAGCCCGACTCAACCGGGGGCTCTCGCTATACTGATAGTCCTGCTCGGAGTATCTCTCACCCAACCAACAAGATTGAACACTTGAGGTCCACAAAGCTATCCACCGTCGTCTATTACGGCTTTTGTCGTTTTCTCCTATCCTCTATACCAATATTCCAACGAAATCGAGGGGAGAATACATACTACACCTGCGAAGGACCACCTAGACTCTACACTTTTGCCTCTCTATGGTAAAACTATCTAAACCTTTACATACCCCCTCGTTATAGCACAATACGCAAAACAAAAACAATCAAAGATATCACATTGTATGACATGGCCAGTCGTACAATACATCGCACACCCCCAGCGGGTATCAGCCTGAGTAGCCCTCAGCACGTTATAAAGCGCTAAAGCCGAGCCCAATCTCGCAATAAAACGTCAAAGCATATAACAAGCGCTGTCAAACAGCCGAAACACTAATTGTACTTTTTAACGTTCGATCCCTCGAGTAGAACATGCTGCTTCAGCCAAATCGCTTTTGATGGAAAAATGCATATCAATATTTACTATCAAACACATGCGACGTAATTCTACTACGCATCATTACGATTTAAAAAATACCTTGACATAAACTTAGCCCGAAGCGGGTACTCGGAAGCAGTAGGCAAAGCCATAAACCGAAACTCCAACATAAAATTAAAACAAACATTATAGGTTNCCCCCCCCCCCCCCCTCCCCCCCGGGCACCAAATTCAAAGACAACAGAATATTCAAAGAGTTTTAAAACTTAAAAGTAAACAAGATAAGAGGGATGAGTCTGTAGGCATGCGGGTCTTGGCCAGCTGCGTCATCTTTATCCCCCTTGGGGGCTTCCTTCCTCCGAATAGTTGCAATTTCACCGATCTGCACGACAACCTCGACCGCCTTGTCAAGTGCTCTGCCCGCAACGGCATCGAGCCCCTCGACCTCCTCTTTCTCCGCTTCCTCCTCAACCAAAACCTATTCTTCATTACCTCTAGCGACGACCTTTTCAACATGATTTAGAGAGGGGAGATTCGTACCGTAGGGATTAATGTCTTCGGCCGGGTTGGGCTCAGAGGGCTCACTCAGGTTAGACCCCGTCAGCCTCGCCGTCCAGTCCTTCTCCATGTTCAGCTCCTTGAAGTCTAACATAGCCAGCTCCTCGTTAAACCCAGCCAGGTCGTTCTCCCAATATTTTTGCTCAGCCTCCAGCGTGGTCTCCCCCTCTCTCAACAGCTTGATCAACTCAAGATTACACTTAAATTGTTCCACCTACATTAACTTCTCCTGATACACTCTTTCATTCGCCACCTTCCCTTTCACCTGATCCATCTTCTTGACGAACTGTGCTGTCATCTCCTCTTCTTTCTCTTTGAGCCTCTGCTCCATTTGATCACCATGTCCCTCATAAGGTCGTTAGTTCCTTAGCCATGGAGGCCACTTCCTTCTTCGTATCTTTCTTAGCTTTTTCAAGATGAGCTACCTCCGCGCTCATCTTTTCCACATCATTATTCCTCATATCTTCTAGCTTAACTACCTCGGCCCTCAACCTACTGTTCTCATCTGTAAGCACCTCAACCCGCCTCACCGCAGTTTCCAGCTCGGCAATAGCCTTATCAGCCCTTGCAGTTGCATCCTCAACCAGCTCGATCCCAGAATTCTTCTTTGCTCTCCTCAGCTCGTCATCCAAAACCCTTACCAGGCGGTTAGCCAAAGCCGCGGTCTGGAAAAAAGAATCACACATCAATCAAGACAGGAGCCGATTTCCATGTCGAAAAACAAAAGAAGATTGAAATATGGACCGCAATGACCATAACTCAGCATGGGAGCGAGCCTAGTCAGCGTATACCTTATGGACAGAGAGCGACCTGTGATCATAGACCTTTGGACCACCTAAGCGGAGCTTGGACATCAGCTCCGTGCAGAAGTCCCTCTCTTCCACCATGGGAGACCGGTTAGGCTAGGAAAAGCTTAACGCAAACCCACCATGGTCATGGACGCAACCTGGGGACGTCTCTTGTGTGCGAGCCCTTTTTTCCGAGGGGGCGTCGAGGTGGCGAGTGCTATATCGGATCAGAGGAAGGCGAGATGATTTCTTACTGGAGCCAACAGTCTTTTCCCAGCGCCGATCGCCGCGAGATGAGTCGGAGACTTCAATAGGATCTACCTTCATGGGAGCCTGATCCTTAGGGGTCTTGGTCTCTTGAGCATCATTGAACCCAGCCGAGCTGGGAGCCCCTTGAGAGCTTTTCAACCTACGAGCATTGTGATACGGTACGGGATTCTTCATAGAGACGGATAGACACTGAGACGGAACACTTGCAACAAAGCTATGCATTAGATACCATATGGCTCAAATAGAATGAAATAAAACCTAAGTAGGGTACTTACCTGAGGACGTTTCTGATAGTGGCTCCAGCGGCAGCCAATTGCGAGACACTCTCTCCCCGTCAAATGTATTCCAATTGTTCAGTCGATTCTTCCCAATGAGTTTCCAATTCTTTAAGAATTCAACAGATGGATCCTCAACCTGGGTCAGATGCGGAGCTGACAAATATCGAAATAACAAAGAAAAAGGAACCTAAACAGTAAAAAAATCCCAAAAACCAATCAGTATGAAAAGAATAAACACACCCAGAAAACGCAATTTCATCAAACAAGGAAAAAGACATAAGATTCGATTTCAAGGAAAAGAGAGAAAGGATCTACACCAATCTCCCTGGTCCACCGAGATTGTAAATCACTAGGACTCATAGTCATGAAAGAAAGATGGTTTATTTCAAGAAATATGTAAAATTGTTCCCAATCCCTTTCATCCTTGGGAGCTTGGATGGTCGCAAACCCCTGATTTGGTTTGTTGGCTAGGTACCAGAGGCTGCTCTTCGTGCCCCTCTTCACATACGTAGCAACCTCGAGCATATCGCAGTTCAATTCGAAGCCGCTCTCTCTCCCCTGAATCATCAGGAATATCGCATGTCGGACCCCTTTGGGCATCAGCTGGCTCAGAGCCATGCCCCAACGATGCAGGTACCGAACTAGCAACTCGGGAACAGGGAAGCGCAGCCCACAAGTCTTGAAAAAGATTTCATAAATAGTGACAAACCGCAACGGGGGATTGTCCAGAAACTAGCCCGGATCCGGGATTAAAAACCTGACATCAGGTGAAAGATCGAACTGTTCCCAGAGTGTTCTCACGGATGTAAGGGATGAACGAGAAGAAGAGAAAGCCATTATTTGAGGAGCTGCGGACGCCCTGGACTTCGCGCCAGAAGTGACAGGAGTTCCAACACTCACACTTGTCATGGGGTGCGACGATGAGCCTCTATTCCTAGAACGAGGCGCCAGTTGTCTCGACATTGCCGGGAAACCGAGGGGGAAGAGAAATACGAAGAAATAAAGTTGAAAAGAGACGAAAATCCAGAGAAATTTTAGAGTAAATCGGAGAAGGAGAGAGCAAGTTGAATGGGAGAAATGACAAACCCTAGCAAAATTAAAGATAGATAAGCAGTTGAGTGACAATACCTTAGGATGCGAAGAGAGAGAAGGAATGGGCGGTTGAATGCGTACTGGGAGACGGTTCGAGGTACTTGAGGAGAGAGAGAGGAGAGTGGCAGTAACCGCCTTGAGGTGTGTGAAACCGCCTTTTGTTGGTGTAATCATGGTGCTTTTGAAATTCAAAAACACCGAGACGCGCCGCGTGAAGAGATAAGGATCAATCGCGAGACTGTTGAGATTTTCTCAATACAAATCGTAACAAATCGGCCAAACTAATGCTACATTTTTGAAGGAAGATGGAATTATCCAGCCCAACACGAAGGATTCAAATATACATCCGGATGTCATATGAAGGCACATGCATGTTTAAAATAAAAATGATGAATGGAGATCAGTTAAATATATATATATATATATATAATACTATATGTAAGGTTACGAGGATAATTTCCACCAATTTCCGAAGGCCACCCAACTCGCTAAGCTCGTAGGGAGACATGGGGGCTAATCTGTTGGTGTCGAAACCCCCTCAGCAGGTTTCCAACTCGACTAGTATCACTTCCTAGATGACAGCTCAGTATGTGTCAAGATGCAAAAGAATTCACCCAGCAGGTTTCTACCTAGGCACGGAAAGCAGATGATCGACAGCTCAAGTCGTAGACGACCTAGGCAGAAGGCGAGTACAAGCTGAACAAGAGAAGACTGGGTCCTGACAGTTCCGAGATAAGGGGAAAGAATCGAGATCGTAATCCCAACAACCCGAGAAGATCGGAACAACCCGGACTAGGCGGAGGGGGATATAAAGCAAGAAGAGAGAGAGAAATGAGGCATTATAATCTTTTTGGGAGCTGAGAACTAGAATTAAGAACTCAATCTATTTTTTATTTTATGTAAAAAACACATTCATCAAGATCAATAAAATAGCATATTATTCTTTATATATTTTCGACTTGAGTTTGTGTTGCGATTTCTTTCTAATTTTGACAAGAACGACGATTTTCTCATTAAGATAATCATTTAAAAATTCATTGTGGGTTTTAGCATCCACAATAAGAAGCTAACAAACTCAATTATTTATGACTCTAACATTCAAACCTGGTTTTCCTAAGAAACCCTAAATCCTAACTAGTGAATTACTCAGACATTGCAAAGCATACACAATTCAATATCAAAGAAGAACACATAATTAAATCGATGAAAATAGATATTGTTATATAAAATCATAGTTCATAAGTTTTCTAAAATAGAGGGCTTTGATCCTTCTCTCTGTAAAAGCTCAAAAGTTGTAAGAAACGTAAAGAATAAAACCGAAGCCACAAAGATTTTATAGTGTAAAAACTAAAATAACTAAAAATAGGAAAACAGATAGGCTTGAGGACTCTTTTGTAAAAAATATGGAAATCCTCAAAGTTTCTCTCAGGTATTATGGATCGATCGATCCAAGTGTGGACCGATCGGTCCATCTCTTATGTTTCTTTCTGGATGTTTGGACCGACAGGTCCAAGGCTAGATCGATCGATCTGACCTTTTTGTGGCTTCAATTCTTTATTTTAATCAATCCAAGACCATATTGATCTCTCATTCCTTTACTTAGCCAAATTTCATCCACAAACGCAGAAAATCAGTGCTTTAAATCCAAATCGACCCGAACACCTGAAAACCTGAAAATGTACCAAAACTTGCAAGGAAAACATTCGGATAATGCATAATATCATACATAAATGTCCAGTAAAATGCATTAAAACTGAGTAGTATCATCGATACACTCATTTACAAGAAACAGGCTGGGCATCCTTAGGTTTCGGAACTAGATTCCAAGTTTCATTTTTCATGAGAGCATCCATCTCCTCCTTCATTGCGGTCACCCACTCCTTAACCCATTTTAAATCTTCATAAGATGATGGTTCATATTCATCTAGAGGAGTTGCAAAGTAACAAGAGTAAATGGTGACGAATCTTTCATCTCTGAATTGTACGAGTTTGACAATGTTTCTTTTTGGACGTTGGTTGGCGACATAACCATGATTCTGCTCCTCTTCTTCATCTTGGTCGACACTCCCCCTTTCACTTTGAATCTCCTTTTCAAGTTTTTCATTCTCACTTTGAACTTGAATAACTTGTTCATCAATCCTTGAGGAACCTGAGCCATCTTGCTCATCTAAGACTTGAGATGGTCCATAGTACAATGAGACTTCTTCAAAGAGAACATCATGAGACACTATGTATTTATGTGTCTCCAGATCCATAAACCTCCAACCCTTCCATTGTTCATCATAACCGACAAACATACACTCCTTTTCCTTTTCTTCCAACTTTGTTCTTTGAGAGTCAAACACGTAGACGTAGTAGACTGATCCAAATATCCCGAGATGCTTCACCGCTGGCTTCTTCCCTTGAATTATCTTGTAAGGTGACTTCATGTGTTTAGACTGAGTGGCATCCTATTGATGACATAAGCTGCACATCTCATGCCTTTTTCCCATAAAGCCTTAGGAAAATTCTTATCATGTAGTCAACTTCTGCACGTCTCGGTGAGATGTCTAATTTTTCTTTCTGCTACTCCATTTTGTTGAGGTGTATACATACATGTATATTCTTTCTTAATACCATTATTTTGGCAAAAAGAGAGAAAGTACTTTGACATGAATTCTCCTCCATTATCCGTCCTTAGAGGCTTCATCTTCCGACCGACCTCTCCTTCCACATAAACCTTGAATTCTTGGAAACTTTGAAATACTTCTGATTTTTTCCTTCACAAAGTATACCCAAGTGTATCGTGAGAAATCATCTACGAACAACAACATGTAGCGAAACCCGGAATAGGAGGATGTTCTTGCTGGACCCATCAAATCACTATGGACTTTCTATAATGGACTGCTGCATCTTGAGGCTTAATGATCAAATGGAAGTCTATGTGACTTTCCATATTGACAACCTTCAAAAAAATTTCCTCCATCTTGAATCTTCAATTTTGGAAGCCCTTGAACCAAGTCTTTATTCACCATAACCTTAAACTTAGTCACATTTATATGGCCAAGTCTTGCATGCCAGATGGAAGCATTGTCATTTTGTACTCATCTTCTCCACATAGGAGTGTGAGGCCGATAAAACGTACAAATCTTTGATGCATGCTCCAGTGTAAACAACATACACCTTTAATTATTTAATATTCCTCAAGAACTTAACATCTCTTGGGACAAATAGAACATAGTTACCTGAGTCAACCGCATTCACCATCGAAATAAGGTTCTTCTTTACTCCAGGGACATGATACACATTCTTGAGCGTGATCGGCTCTTCACCATATCATGTAATGACAACAGTCCCTTTCTTCTCAACTCGATGGATCGAATTATCAGCGGTAATAATGGCTTCTCTCCCGTCATGACTTTGAAGAATAGAAAATAACTTTTCATCTTCGGTAATATGATGGCTACAACCAGAGTCTACGATCCAGTCATTTTTAAAGTTCTTAGTTGGGGGTGTACCTGGATGTGTAGCCTACACCGTGAAACATTTCCCCTATTCGTCGTCTTTAATATGAGTTTTTGACTCCACCATATTTGTTTCCTTCAACTTGACTCGACAATCCCTTTTGAAATGCCCAAGCTTTCTACATCGATAACACTTGAACTTTTTATTATCCATGGACGATCTTTCACTTCCATCATTGTGTCTTGAACCTCCATCTTTGTTTTTCTCCTTGAATTTTTGTTGTCTCCGAGCTACAAAGGCGCTTCCCGAGTCATCAGTGGTTTTACTCCTGACATTTGCATGGCTAATGACTCTTACGAAACTAGAAAATTCTCAAACTCTTCCAAGGAAGGCTGTGCAGCCCATCCTTGAACTGAAGTCACAAATAGTGTATACTCAGGCCGTAGACATCGAATTATAAACCACGTCCACTGTGCTTCAAAAATTGACTCCTCCGGATTTAGAGTATTAATCTTAGAGCATAGGTTCTTTACCTTGATAAAAAATTTAGATTGAAGACTCCCCCTACTTCACGTTCGCAAGCTCATTCTCTAATAATTATAGCTTAGCCTCATTATTCTTGTTGAACAATTGATCTAGAGCTTGCCAAATAGAACTATAGGAAGTGCACCTTGAGACATGATTAAATAACTTTGAAGATATGGACCTCCTCAAAGCAAACTCCGACTTGGCATTCTTTCATGTTCACTCCTTTGTCGCTTTCGGGGTTGCATCATATCCCCTTGGTGGTGTTGTGCTATTACCACCAAATACATCCCATAAGTCCTCACTCACCAAGTATGACTCCATGCATGACTTCCATAAACGGTAGTTAGATTGGTTTAGGATTTCCATTCTCAATCCAACAACACGCCCTGTTGATTCCATACTTAGAATAAACTTAATCTTGATGAGCACAAGATTAGCTTGGCTCTTATACCATGTAATGAAAAGCAACCTAGATAATGCTTAGCACTAGCCCAAGACCANAAGACCGTAATAACCGAGAACCCGAAAGAACCAAGAGAATTTCTAAGTATGAAGAAAAATATGGAAGAACTCTCAAAAAGATTTAGAGAACTTTGAGTATAACACTTTTTTTCTTTAAGAAAACCTTCTTATTACTTTACTTGTTAAACATCTTGTGTTGTTACAAATGAGATAGGAGGGAGCTATTTATAGGCTCCTAAAGTACAAAATATCTTACAAACCTTATCTTAATCTCTAGAACTCTCTACCATAATATCTAGATTTTTTTCTACTAAAACTTATCCAAAATAGCTCTCTAGAATACTTGAGGAGGTGATGATCTTTTATGATTTTTCTAGAGAGATTCTAGAACCTTAACTTAACTTTGGTTTTAGCCCAATATGAATATTGGAACCCATAATTAAGCATAGCCCAAAGATAAGGTTGATTCAATGTGTGGGAATTAAGCTTTAGTTGGTGTGGGGACACTAATAGATACCAAACATATATGATTTTATTTCCAAAATAAGGACTTATAGAGGATCCATCGGTTTGGTATGAAATGTTCTTCAGGCTAGTTGATATTGGGCTTATGTTGCTAAAGCAATCTCTTGGTAAAAGGTGATCAAAGCAATATGTTGTAAAATCACATGCGATTTTAGGGTAGAAGAAAGAGAAAAAAAGATTGAGGCAAATCTCTGCGCTCTAGGGTTTCTTTATTGATCAAAGTGTTAATCTTTACAATAAACTAAAATGCCTTATATAATGCCTCAAAACTCGATCCCATTAGGAAAACCTAAAATAATTTCATTTTCCTAAAATAGACCGTACCGTACCTCCGACCACTGCAAAATAATCCTGGTGCAACTAACTAATTTTGAGATTAGGCCCAATAAAATTAACGTCGGTCTAACGTGGGCCTATCCTAATGGGATCAGGTTTTGGGGAATTATATAAGGAGTTTTAGTTTATTATAAAAATTAATACTTTGATCAATAAAGAAACCCTAGAGCGCAGGGATTTGCCTCAATCATTTATTTTTCTCTCTTTCTTCTAACCTAAAACCGCAGGCGATTTTACAACAATTGGTATCAGAGCATAAGTTGTGAAAATCGATGTCACAGAAGGGTTCTCTTAAGTTCGATATCGCAAGATTCGATGGGAATGGAAACTTTGGTCTTTGGAAGAGGCGAGTGAAGGATTTGCTAAAATAGCAGGGGATGAAGAAAGCTTTATTGGATTCAAGACCAGAGAAGATCACAGAAGATGAATGGGAAGAGATGCAGGACGAAGCTATTTCAACAATTCGTTTATGTCTATCAGACGACAAAAAAAATCAAGTTATGGATCTCACAATTTGTAAAGAGATGTGGGAGAAGTTGGAGAAGATGTATATGTCGTGATCGTTGTCCAGTAAGCTATATCTCAAGCAAAGGTTGTATAGGCTGAAGATGCATTAATATGCAGATCTTGTGGCACATGTAAACACCTTTAATACCATCATCAGCAATCTTGCACGTGTAGACGTGAAAATTGAGGATGAGGATCAAGCCATGATCATGTTTTGTTCTCTGCCTCCCCAATATGAGACGCTGGTCACAGCTCTTATAGTCGACAAACAGAGTATAAAGTTGGAGATAGTTGCTGCAACGTTAATCGGTCACCATGAGAGATGGCATCATACATGTTCATCAAAACAATCTCAAGGAGATGATTGTATATAAAATACAATCAGGATAAGGGGAAGCATAAATAAACAGATGGAAACAAAGGAAAATCAAAGCAGAAGAACAAGGACAAAGCAGTCTGTTTTGGATGTGGGCAGAAGGGCCACTTCAAAAAGCAATGTCCTAATAAGAAGAAATCAGGAAACTCAACAAACATGGTTCATAAGGAATCATATTCAGAATGATCAATCGATTACGACATGTTAGCATTCACTTCAGGAAATCACACAGATTCTTGGATCATGGACTCAGGTGCATCATTCCATATGACTCATAACAAAGATTTGTTTGAGACATACAAGAGTGGGAACATAGGGTCAGTTTTGTTGGCATATGACAGACCATGTCCTATCATCGATGTTGGACATATCAAATTTAAAATGCATGATGGCGTTTTCAGAAGACTGAATGACGTCAAACATATTCCAAAGGTGAATAAAAACTTGATCTCCTTGGGTACACTTCAGATAGACATATACAATTTCGTTGGAGAAGAAGGTGTGATGTATTATCTCTTTTCAAAGAAGACGTGGTCGTGATGAAGGGACTGATGACCGAAGGAAGTGTGTATCGAATGATCGGAGGTGTAGTTGTAGGTGAAGCTGCTGCTGCTAAATCTAATGCATATTATGTTCTTTTATGGCACATGCGTTTGGATCATATTGGAGAACATGGTCTGAAAAAACTCCATAAAAGCTGTTTTTTTGGATACGTTGAAGAGTTGTAAGATGGATTTCTAGAAGTTCTATGTGATGGGAAAGCATTCTAAAGCTTCCTTTCAAACGGGAAAACACACAATAGAGGATCTTTTAGACTATGTTCATTGTAATGTGTGGGGACCAACAAGATAGCAGTCATTAGTAGGTTCAAGGTACTTCGTGTTATTTATTGATAACTTCTCCAAGAAGGTTTAGGTGTACTTCTTAAAGAAAAAAATTTGAGGTGTTCGTGAATTTCAAGATTTGGATTGCTAAAGTTGAGAACCAAACAAGGAGAAAAGTGAAGTACTGGAGGTCAGATAATGGCACAGAGTATATTAATGGTGAATTCCTAAATAACTATGAGGAACGGGGCATTCAAAGATACTTTACAGTGAGAAAAACGCCTCAATAAAAAAGAGTCAGTGAGAGGATGAATCGATATATTGCTAAGAAGGTGAGATATTTGAGGTTGAATGCAGCATTACCAAAACAGTTATGGGCAGAAGCAATAAATACAGCGGTCTATCTCATCAATAGATCGCCAAAAAAATCTTTTGAAGGAAAGGTTGCAGAAGAGGGTTGGATTGGGAAAGATCTTCCAACTTGAAGATATTTGGATGTCCAACTTATATGCTTATTCCTAGTGATGAAAGATCTAAGCTGGATTCTAACTCCAAGAAGTGCATCTTTATTGGCTTCGAGAAAGGTGTAAAAGGCTTCAAGTTATGAGATCTTGAGGCAAGGAAAAGGGTGATCAATCGAGATGTGGTCTTTGATGAGCAATGGATAGTGCAATGTGTCCATTGAAACTGACAAAAAACATTTCAGAGAAGCCCCAAGAAGAAACGGCAGCAAGTAGTGATGAGAAGAGAGAAGAAGTCAGAAATATAGAAGAGAGAACGGTTTCAGAAAGACCAAGACATGTGATCAAGCCTCCTGTAAGGTTCGGGTTTGAAGACATGGTTAACTACGCTTTAGTAGTTGGCACAGATAATCCTTCAGCTTACAATGAAGCTATAACTAGTTCAGAGAAGGAAGAATTGATCGGTGCCATGACTGAAGAAAACGTTAGCATGGAGAAGAATTAAACATGGGATCTTGTGCCTTTACCAAAAGGCAAGAAGGCGATTGGTTGCAAGTGGGTTTTCAAGAGGAAAACTAGAGAGTCTAAAAACGAACTAGTAAATTTCAAGGCGAGGTTAGTAGCAAAAGGATACTCACAAAGGAAAGGAGTTAATTATGACAAAATTTTCATTCCTATTGTAAGATACACTTCTATACGAATTGTGTTGAGTTTGGTAACTAGCTGGGATTTGAATCTTGAACAAATGGATGTAAAAACAGTCTTTCTTCATGGAGATTTTGAGGAAGAAATCTATATGATGCAACCAAAAGGGTTTGTGAAACCACGTGAAGAGAAGCTTGTGTGAAGTCTTAAGAAATCACTCTACGGTTTATAGCAAGCTCCTAGGAAATGGTACAAAAGTTTTGATTCTCATATGATTGATTTAGGCTACCAAAGATGTAAGTATGATTGCTGTGTTTATACTAAATTGTTGGATAGTAGTTATCTCATATTCTTGTTGTTGTATGTTGATGATATACTCATTGCGGGAAACAATATGGAGAATGTTGAAGAGTTGAAAGGGCTATTGGGAAGAGAGTTCACAATAAAGGATCTAGGAGCTGCAAAAAAAAATCCTTGGAATGGAGATTCGCAGGGAAAGAAACTCTAAGAGATCATGGCTTTCTAAAAAGAGTTATATCAAAAAGGTGATAGAAAGATATGACATGTTAAACGCCAAGATTGTGTTCACGCCTTTAGTGATTCACTTTAGACTTTCAGCTTCTCAATGCCCTAAGTCTGATGAAGAAATCATAGATATGGAAAAAGTCCCTTATGCTAGCGCAATTGGCTGTATAATATATGGTATGGTGTGTACTAGACTAGATTTTGCACAAGCTATTAGTCAAGTAAGCAAATACATGTCTGATATCTCTGCAGTTTATATGTTTTAGGAAGTTATTTATCATTCTTTTAGACTCATTTAGATGTCAACATGTTGCATTCATATGTCTTTCTTAATAATTTTGCATTTTTAGGTAGTTCCGCATTAGCATTCGCATACATGTGCATTTTGGAGATATTTCAGGTACTTAGGGAATTTTTCAGTATATCATGGGAATTTGGAGAAGGAGAAAAAGATGCATAACCCAAAGTCGGACCCGATATCAAGGCCAAATGGACTCTAGCAGGGCTCGAGATCCAACTCGACCATCCATCTTCACCGACTCGACGTAAACCAAACTGGACTTGACCAACACAAGTGATGGACTCGACCAGAATTTCAGGTGGACTCGATGACCCTAAAAAAACGGACTCGATGACCCAACAGAACCGACTCGATGACCCAAAAAAAAACGGACTCGAACATATCTCAATCGGACTCGAACATGACTCAAAACGGACTCGAACAGGACTCAAAACGGACTCGACCTGGACCTAAAAATGGACTCGACCAGACTGCAACCCAACTCGAACACACGTAGAGCTCAACTCGACCCCATCTCGAGCCATACCTTTTCTTCAAAGATCAAGTTGGACCACGTGCAGTTGTTAAGCATTTGTCTTTTAGTTGTTATAGGGCTTTCTTAAAACCACTATATAAACCCTAAACACGCCTACATTTGAACATATGCATTTTTTTAAGCTTTAATGTATGTCTTTCTCTTAGAGTTTTCTCTATGTTTTTCCTTTTGAATGGTTTTTGGATGATCAAACCCATAATCCTTATGAAATTCATGTTTTGCTTATGATTTCTTCTTATTTATGCTTATTTAAAGGTTTATGGTTATCTGGTGATATTGATCTTCCATTTTATGCTTTTAATCTCGTTTTCTAAGTTGATCATCATTTATGGGTTTTGCTCTTGTTTCACTTGATCATCATTTTCAGAGTTTATGTTACTGTTGTATATGATCACCATTGTTTTTATGGGTTCATGTTCTTGCTGTTTTTGATCATCATCTCCTGCATCTCTGATTTTTCTTCTTTTGATCATCATCTTCTGGTTTTCTGATTTTGTTGTTCTTATTGTTCTTAAAACTTTGACTTTTGATCCTGATGATTTGTTTAGTAGTTTTTTTTCTTATTTCGTAGTTACCATGAGTAGTGAGTAGTTTCCCAGGTTTCTAAGGATTGGGTAGATTAGTTCTGAACTCTTGTTTCTCCCAGGTGTCTAAGCTTGATTGTTCATAGATCCCTTATGTTTCATTGTTCTTAATGCTTATTTCCCTCTAACCGACTGAAATCTGAACTTAGGCGTTTTCTCACCCAAAATGTGTACGATGAAATACCTGAACAAGGTGATTTCAGAGATTTACATTCCTAGCCCAAGAGATTGGTTGTCTAGGGTGTTTATTGAATTTAACAGATTGTCTCTTCATGCCTGCTAGGTAGTGTTTCGTTAACAAGAGTTATGTCTGGATATTTCTTAGTATTAGATCATCTATCAAGAGATGGAATTTGGTTGTTTATGAATCTACTGTATAGGGATAGCTCTTGTTTGAGGTATGTTAGACATCTAGGTAGATCAAGGAGGATCACTGATCAATTACCCCCATCCTTAGGAACTATTTTCTTTGATTGCATTTCTAGTACCATCTTTTTCCCTGATTTTAGAATGATTATTGTTTTCTCCTTAATTTTTGATTGATGCATGATAGCTCTTATGTTCTGTTTTATTTTCAGCATGCTTGCTTGTTATGACTGTTAGTTAACCCCTATTTAATTTACTTGGCTTGAATTAGTAGACCCAATTGCATCTAGAGTGGTTAATAACTACACCTGATTGAATTGACATATATTATACTACAATGGCATGATAGTGTAATAGGAATTGACCGTAAAAATCCTACTATCAGTTTGGCGCCGTTGCTGGGGAAGGTTTGTTTATAACATTCTGGAATTTGGATCTATTGAGATCAAGTTCATTTTCTCCATACCTTCTCACTTTGTTTTCAGATACTTACAACACTAATTCCAGTGTATGAACCTGAGAAGCAGAGGACCAACTGACTTACTTCCACTTGTTGACGATATTTGAGCTCTTGAAAGGGAAAACTCTCAATCTAGAAGGGAACAAGAACGTTTGGATCATTTAAGAAGGTTGGATTTCCAAATGGAGGATATTAACAACAATATACCTTCTGGTGGGCGATCTATTGGTGCTGGTGATGCTCCAAACATCCACACTCAAAGCCATGGGATTGCTCTACCAGTTGTGAACAACAACAATTTCGAAATCAAGCACAACTTGATAATGGTTCAGGCGAAAAAGTTTCACAGGCTGCCTATGGAGGACCCCCTGGATCATCTTGACGATTTTGACAGACTCTGTAGTCTTACCAAGATAAATGGAGTGAGTGAGGATGCTTTCAAACTCCGCTTTTCCCATTCTCTTTGGGTGACAAAGCACACGACTGGGAGAAGGCTCTACCTCAGAATTCCGTCACCTCCTGGAATGACTGCAAGAAGGCTTTTCTTGTCAAATTCTTATCTACATCATGGACAGCAAGATTGAGAAATGATTTCTCTGGTTTTGCGCAAAGGAATACCAAAACATTATGCGAAGCATGGGAGAGGTTCAAGGGGGTATACCATACAGTGTCTCCATCATGGTTTCAACAAAGAGTCACTCCTTAGTACTCTTTACAGAGGAACACTGCCCAAGATCAGGATGCTCCCCGACACAACTAGCAATGGAAATTTTCTCAACAAGAACGCAGAAGAATGATGAGAACTTGTTAAAAATCTGGCACAGTATGATGGGGTCTATTATGAAGACTAAGATAGGAATCCAAGGGGCATCAATGATTCTGATGACAAAAATCGGCGAGACATAAAGGCTTTGAATTACAAACTGGATAAGCTCCTTCTTGGACAGCATCATCATGTTCATTTCCTCAGCTCCAAGCTGGGGAGACTGACCAACATAAGGAGATTATCTATGTTCAGAATCAAGGTGGATATAACAAAGATTTCGTCAACTACTCGAATAATCCTGGTCTCTCATACCGTAGCAACAACGTAACCAACCCTTAAGGTCAAGTTTATCCCCCATAGAAGCAGAAAAATATCCAACCATTCATCAATTACGCTTAGAATCATGGTTTTGTTCCCAAGCAACAATCATAGGGTGATTTTCAGTAGCAACAACAAGTTGGTGCTCCTCTTGGTTATTCACCTCAACAACCTCTAACTTCCAACATTGAAGCAATGTTACAACAACTTCTTCAGGGTCAAGCAAATGGTGCAATGGAAACAGCTAAGAAAATAGGTGAAATCCACCACAAGATGGACTCCTCTTTCAGTGCCCTCTCTACAAAGATTGAAATTTTAAACTCCATGGTTACTTCTTTGGAAATCAAGTCTGCTTCCACTTCTATTTCTCCTCCAACCACAAATGGCCAACTTTCGGGAAAGGCAATTCAGAACCCAAAGGAGTATGCACCTGTCAATGCCATCTTCTTGGGGAGTACCCATGACCTTTCTTCTCACACTTATCCTACTCACATCATTGAGGATAGTGTAGTTCAAGTTAGGGGGGATTTGAGCTTAGATGGAGGTGGAAATGCAGATTCTGCAAAAACTGATTCTTTGACATGGACGTAACTAGAGTCAGCAGTCAGAGTCAAGCCTGTTCTTGGTGAAAAGTTCATTGTTTCAAAAGAGAAGGAAACACCTTTTGTCCCACCACCTTAAAGAAGTAGATAATGGAGAAATACCCAACAATCTTTGAAAAGTACATGAAGGAGGGTGAAGCTCAAGAAATGTTGGCACTAAATGATTAATGCAATTCCATAATAGTAGAGAAGTAAGAAGATCCTGGCTCATTCACTCTACCATGGTCAATAGGTCCTTTGACCTTCAACAAATGTCTATGCGATTTAGGAGCATCCATCAACTTGATGCCTCTCTTCATTGCCAAGAAGATGGGGTTCAATGAGTATAAAACCTCCAACATATCTCTGATTTTGGCTGACAGATCCAGTAGGTACCCTCATGGACTCTTGGCGAACTTGCCTATCAGGATTGAGAGTGTAGAGATACCCACAAACTTTGTGTTTTTGTATATGGACAAGGAACCAAAACATCCATTGATTTGGGAAGGCCATCTTTAGCTACGGTTGGGGCTGTGATCAATGTCAAGAAGGGCAATATCAGGTTGTACATGGGGAATAGTCCAAAGATGATCTTCAACATCAAAGAAAAAACAAATAAGCCTACAATCCAAGGTCATATATTCTATATCAAGGATATGAATGAGGAAAATCATGAAGATGGGTACTCAAGCAGTGATTCATTGGAGTACGAGTTGATGAAGGACCCAAACAAGGTTTCAGAGTATAAAGAGGCATTTAGGGGTGTCAAAGAAGCAGATGCAAGAGTTTTTGCAGAATTAGAGGAAAACAGAAAACTGAGGCTGGCAACTAGAGTGAGCAAACTGCCCACTTTAGGAGAAGCAGATTCTAAGCTCAAGCACCAGCTTGAGCACAACCCACCTCAGCAACCCACTTCGGGTACAACTTCTTCTGAAAACAGTTTTGAGCCTTAAGCCCCAACAATGGACCTCGAGAGTGGTGATCAAGTGTTTCTACTCAACCCAAAGCTCAAGCATTGTCTAAGAGATGTGAACCCAAAATGCTCAAGGAACTTCATAATCAAGGAGGTTATACCTGATGGAACAATCATACTTGTTGTAGAGCCTGATAAGGAGTCAAAAGTGCACAACCAAGCCACACAGAATAATGGTGGTTGGATAAATCCGGGAAGAAAACCTGGTGAATGAACCTTGGTTCTCTTTGGAGAACCATCTCAAGGATACTAGAGTTTAAACGGGAAGTCAAGCTTAGAGACTTTAAACAAGCTCACTTGGGAGGAAGTCCCATTTCTATCCCCATAAATAGAAAATTTTCAATTCATGTTTAGTTTTTCTTTTGACACTTTGGAATTTTGCTGGTTTAGGTGTTGAGGTACAACATGTCTATGTCCCGGACGCTAGAACCTTATATCAGGCTCGATCACTAACTTGAGCTAAGGTCGAGTTGATCAATCTGTATCACAAGAAGTTAGCCTAAATCGATCACCATCACGAGCCCGAGACAAATTTTCCATCAAGCCAAAAATTTCAACTCGATCACGAGCCAAAACTATTTTGATCGAGCGGTTGAAATCAAGTATCGAGGCCGAACATTTTTGATCGAGCCCGAGAAATTTTTGATAGAACCGGAACAATTTTTGATCGAGCCCGAGAAATTCTTAATCGAGCCATAAAAGCTTTGATTGAGCCTGAAAATTTTTTGATCGAGCCACCAAATTTTCTTTGATCGAGCCGAACATTTTTTCGAGCCCAAGAAGTTTTTGGTCTAGTCCAAAAAAAAAAAAATTTGATCGAGCCCAATATTCCCCACATCGAATTCGACCGACTCAGTCAAAACAACTCGATCAAAATGGGAAATGGAGGTTCTATCGGGAACACAACTCGATCAATTACTCATGCAAGAACTTGATATAACTTTTTAGAAGATTCCATGCACCATCTCGGTGAGAAATAGGTTGAACATTGGATGGATGGCAAATAAGGGAAATGATGCACAAATGCAGAACCTGACTCTCCTTGTGACAGAGACTAAACTTTCAAGGATGCTAAGCCACTTCAGCCACCTTCTTGAACTCAACCTAAATGTAGTACCACTCCAAACCCTTTTTCATTGTATATACCACATCATATTTTCTCTTTGTTGTTGCGTTTTGGTCATAATCTCTTCTTTGAATTTTTATTACACAAGGGGCTGTATAATTTAAGTTTAGGGGAGAGTTTAGGAGGTAATCATTTTAATTGTTTTCTTATTTCAATTTTGCATCTAAGGCATACAAAAACCAAAACAATTGAAATTTTTCGAAAATTAATTTTAAAACAGAGTTTCATGTAGTTGCATTAGCTTGCTAGGACTGTATTTAGGTTTTTAGGTTCTCTGCATATGCATTGGGGATTAGGATAATTACAACCTTGTAAATGTGATGCTTCATTAGATAGTGTTAATGCCCTGTTATTAGTTGTCTAATGCATTCTGATTAAGTTTGAACTAAGACTGAACCATACTTGGAATGTGAAATTTCATGACGTTTTCTTTTATGAAGCATGTTGTGATATGAAATTTATTTCTACTTATTGGAACATGAACTTGACATTTAATTATCATGTTTATGCATTGGATTTGAACTCATGGGTAGTATATACATATTTGGATTATCTTCTACCGTTTCGCCACTTTGTTTAATCCAATAGACTCCCCAACCTTGAACTTACCCTTCTTTCAAGCCATTTATCTATTACTGAGTGTTAGGTCTTTTATGAAATGAGTTTGGTAGAAAGTGTTAGGTCTGAACTGACAGGAATGGAATTTCATGTAATTCTAGTTCACGTTTTTTGGACTAATTATAACTAGGTGGGGTTCGATTCTGGGTATTTGGGTTGGGTTAAAAAAGAAGAAAACATGTTGAGGAGCATGTGAAGGAAAAGGAAATGGTTATGAACCTTAGGAGAGGAAAAGAAAACATAATGGTTTAGTAAAGGATTTGGGGGAAAGGATATGAAAAGTACGGTTTGTGCAAAAACAGAAAAAAGAAATGATAAGAAAAAGGGTAAAACCAAAGAAGTTAGTGAAATACGAAAAAAGATCAGAAACCATAGGTGCTAAAATAAGGAGATCCCCAATCCGCTAGAGGTTGATAGAGAAAGAAACTTCTCCTACGAATTGTTAAGGGAAAGATGAAAAATGGTAAAATGTGAACCACGAAGATCACTTCGAACTTTAAAGGATAGAATCAGGGTCTCCTACTGGGTTTAGAATTAGGAAAATTTTTAGTTTTAATGACTTTGGGTATATGGTAATCTACTCTTGTATGCATCTAAGTGTTCTTACATTTAGCTTTCTGCTAAAGCTCATTTTCTTTTTGAGAGATCTCTGTACTGAAATATTAACCAATGCATGAAGAGGCCATTTTTTCAATTAACTAGTTCTTTAGCCAAATTATTTCAATGAATGTGCATAATTTGATCCATGGTTTATGTTTAATGAATGTTAGAGAGATAAATGGATTTGAATGCATTGTGTAGGTTGGAACTGATCTGAACTGAACTTTGATGAGTATTGATAAATTTTAAGTAAGATGAGATTGGTTTGCATTCTAAAATTAGTAACTTGGACATTGATATTCTCTATTTTATCAGCATATTTTGGTTATGAGTTCCCATTTTCAAACTCCTCTTCCAAATTTATGAATTACTTGCTTGAGGGCAAGCAAGGATTTAGTTTGGGGGAGTTGATGTCTCTGCATTTTACATATTTTAGGAAGTCATTTATCGTTGTTTTAGTTTAATTTAGATGTCAACATGTGGCATTCATAGGTCTTTCTTAGTAATTTTGCATTTTTAAGTAGTTATACATTAGCATTTACATACATGTGCATTTTGAAGACATTTCAGGTACTTAGGGAATTTTCGGAACATCGTGGGAATTTGGAGAAGGAGAAAAAGGTGCATAACCCAAAGTCGGACCCGATATCAAGGCCAACTGGACTCGAGCAATCTCGACCACCCGTCTTCACCGTCTCGACGTAAACCCAACTGGACTCGACCAACTCAAGTTGAGGTGGACTCGATGACCCTAAAACAAACTGACACAATGACCCAACAAAACCGACTCGATGTCCCTAGAAAATGGACTCGAACACGTCTCAACCGGACTCGACTAGGATTCAAAACGGACTCGGCCAGGACCTAAAACTAGACTCGACCAGCCTGCAACCAAACACGAACGCACGTAGAGCTCAACTCAACCCCAGCTCGAGCCAGACCTTTTCTTCAAAGATCAAGTTGGACCACGTGCAGTTTTTAAGCATTTGTCTTTTAGTGGTTTTAGGGCTTTCCTGAAACCACTATATAAGCCCTAAACATGCCTCCATTTGAACTTATGCCTTTTAAGCTTTAATTTATGTCTTTCTCTTATGTTTTTCTCTCTGTTTTTCTCTTTGAATGTTTTTGGATGATCAAACCCATAATCCTTATGAAATTCATGTTTTGCTTATGATTTCTTCTTATTTATGCTTATTTAAAGGTTTATGGTTATCTGGTGCATATTAATCTTCCATCTTATGCTTTTAATCTTGTTTTCTAAGTTGATCATCATTTATGGGTTTTGCTCTTGTTTCACTTGATCATCATTTTCAAAGTTTATGTTACTGTTGTATATGATCACCATTGTTTTTATGGGTTCATGTTCTTGCTGTTTTTGATCATCATCTCATGCATCTCTGATTTTTCTTCTTTTGATCATCGTCTTCTGGTTTTCTGATTTTGCTGTTCTTATTGTTCTTAAAAGTTTAACTTTTGATCCTGATGATTTGTTTAATAGTTTTGTTTTCTGAGTTTTCTTATTTGGTAGTTACCATGAGTAGTGAGTAGTTTCCCAGGTTTCTAAGGATGTGGTAGATTAGTGTTGAACTCTTGTTTCTCCTAGGTGTCTAGGCTTGATTGTTCATGGATCCCTTATGTTTCATTGTTCTTAATGCTTATTTCCCTCTAACCGACTGAAATCTGAACTTAGGCATTTCCGTACCCAAAAGGTGTCCGATGAAATGCCTGAACAAGGTGATTTTAGAGATTTACATTCCTAGCCCGAGAAATTGGTTATCTAGGGTATTTATTGACTTTAACATATTATCTCTTCATGCCTGCTTGGTAGTGTTCCGTTAACGAGAGTTAGATCTAGATATTGCTTAGTTTGAGATCATCTATCAAGAGACTGAATTTGGTTGTTTATGAATATGTTTTCTAGGGATAGCTCTTGTTTGAGGTATATATGTTAGAAATCTAGGTATATCAAGGTAGATCACTAATCAATTACCTTCATCCTTAGGAACTGTTTTCTTTGATTGCATTTCTGGTACCATCTTTTTCCCTGTTTTTAGAATGCTTGCTTTTTACTCCTTAGTTTTTTGATTGATGCATGATAACTCTTATGTTCTGTTTTATTTTCAGCATGCTTGCTTGTTAGGACTGTTAGTTAACCCCTTTTTAATTTACTTGACTTGAATTAGTAGACCCAATTGCATCTAGAGTGGTTAATAACTACACATGGTTGGATTGACACATATTATACTACAATGGCATGATAGTGTAATAGAAATTGACCGTAAAAATTCTACTATCAATGTTTAATCCTAGAAGAGAACATTGGACCGCGGTAAAGTGGATTCTCAGGTATTTGGCATGTACAACTAACTATGGGCTAGTTTTGGAGGTAAAAAGTGTGGTTCGGTTGTGGGATATGTAGATTCGGATTATACATGTGATCTAGACGACATAAGGTCTACTACAGGGTATATTTATACTCTTGCAGTAGTCTTATTTGTTGGAGATCGGTGTTACAATTTGTTATTGCAATGTCTACCACTGAAGCTGTATACATGACTATTGGAGAAGCAGCTAAATAATCGTTATGGATAAAATGACTTGCAAAAGAATTGGATGTGAAGCAAGGTGGTGTTCATCTACACTGTGATAGTCAAAGTGCCTTATTTTGGCGAAAAATCAAGTGTATCATGCAAGGACAAAGCACATAGATGTGAAATTCACAAAAGAGCTTTCAGCTCAAGGTGAAGTTTACTAGAAAAAGTACATACATCGGAGAATGCAGCTAACATGTTAACCAAGCCAATCACAAGGGAGAAGTTCAAGCATTGTTTGGACATACTCCAAGTCTGCCGCTGCTAAAAGAAGCAGAATGCCCTCTGAAACTAGATAAGTGTGAAACTATGAATTTGTAGAGATTGTTTTTATGTCAAGGTAAAGTTTGTTAATTATATGACATAAATGGCCCAATAGAATTGAGTAAAGGGATGACGTGGGTCTTCATTATGGTCTATTTTAGGAAAAAGAAATTATTTTGAGAAAAATGTCAATAAAGCCTGAACTTTCAACTTTAGGCCATTAAAAACCTCAACTTTTTAGTAAGCCATTTTAATCATGAATTATTCATCTTGTGCTGTTTTAAATCTAAATTAATATAGACCGAACCAAGTTACACCTCGAAATAGTCAATTGTTAAATTATATTAACACCGTTAAATATGTTTACATTACTTTGTTTACACTCGCTCAAGAGAAAAACTTGAGAGCTTCTTCATTCTCTGATTTACAGCAGTTGCATCAAATATATCTAAGTTGAATCTTGGATACATCTTAGAGCTCAGTTGATGAATAACTAGGCCATGGTTGAATCTTGTACTATGAAGTAAACCGATTATACGTGGCTCACACATGAGAAGCCAATATGAACTCCACTTGAAGTTGATTTGTTTGTTTTACAAGAGACTATTTATCACTTACATATGTTGAGTTATTTGGAAATTCAGGGATGATTGCAAGAAATTCATAGATGCCATGATTTCCAGCATGTATAGGCCCCTTTAGCCTGGCCATACACAAGGTATCAAAGGGGTAACTAAGTTAATACTTCCTTAGAACAGTTTGAAAGCCATTGGGTTAACTAGTTGTATACCAGTATGATTTCAAAATCCACTGTTCTCTATTAATTTCTTTCAAAAGGTGAGTTATTTTTTCAGTCCCATGAGGATAAAAGCTGCTTACTTCAATTTTCAAAGTTTCTCTTTTATCCTCATATCTTTGTGTCAAGTTTTTGTTTTCAGTGATACTTACTATGAAAAAATTGATCTGCAGCTTATAGCAAAACTCATGGGAACTTATTACTTGATATTTGCGGGTTGTGCTGCTATTGCTGTAAACGCTCAACACCACAATGTAGTGACTCTTACGAGCATTGCATTGGTTTGGGGTCTAGAGATTATAGTTCTTGTTTACTCTCTTGGCCACATCTCTCCACATTTCAATCCTGTTGTCACTATAACATTAGCATCATGTAGAAGATTCCCTCTGAATTTACTTTTTGTCTTTGCGACCTTGATTCATAAAATCTTACCGTCTACACAGAAAATAGAGCCTGAGTTCTCCAAGACAGGATCTCACCAACGAGTTACAGATCTTCCTACATGATGATAAATATCAATCTTTAAAGCCAATCCTCGTTCTTGTATCTTCAAATCTGTCAACTTCTCCTCCCAGTAACTAATGGATAAAGTAGTTCATTATCACCTTTTTCTCTAAGATGCATCTATGTCAAATACGGTATAAACTTAGATATATTTGCTGCAATTGCTATAAATAAGAAAATGAAGAATCTCTCAAACTTTGTTCTCTTGAGCTAGTGTAAACAAAGTAATGTAAACATATTTAACGGTGTTAATATCATTTTACAGTTGATTATTTCGATGTGTAAATTGGCTCGGTCAATATTAGTTTAGAGTTAGAATGGCACAAGATGAATAATTCATGATTAAAATGGCTTACTAAAAAGTTGAGATTTTTTATGGCCTAAAGTTGAAAGTTGAGGCTTCTTTGACACTTTTCCCAAATTATTTTAGGCTTTTGTAATGGGATCGGGTTTTGGGGCATTATATAAAGCGTTTTACTTAATTGTAAAGATTAATACTTTGATCAATAAAAAAACTTAGAACACAAGAGAATTTGCCTCAATCATTTTCTCTCTTTCTTCTAACCTGAAACCGCAGGTGATTTTTCAACACAATATTTTCTTTTGGGTAGTTGTGACGACGAACATAAACAATGGAATTCCCTTATTTGCACGATGTAAAACAAAACTTTTGTTTGGTTTTCTTCTCCTACTCTTCAGCTTGATCACCTGAAGTTGGTTCAAACGGCTAAGGACTTGTCTTGATTGGTTGTCAAATTGGTACAGGGCCATCCTGGTTGGACATAATGATTTTGGTATTGGCCAAGTTAGAGTTTTGTTTGTTTCGTAAGTTGATGTAGATAAATAAATGACACGTGGAGGGTTGCAATTTGAAGTTGAAGAGTATGTTAAAAAGTCGGTTGTGATGTAGATAAATAAATGATACATGGAGGGTTGCGATTTGAAGTTGAAGAATCTGTTAAAGTCGGTTGTAACGACTTTTTAACAGAAAAAACAGAGTGGAGGTTGAAAAACAAAGCTTATATGTTGGACTCGAGTCATTTGGAAGTTTCAGCTTGATTCATTTGTTCAATTTCTCAATTTTAGTCTCTGTAATTCTCTTAGCTCGTAGCTCAAGTTTTTTAGAGATTCATAGAAGATTTCTCTATACAATTGAGTAAGGATCTTTGTTTGTCTTGAACATTGATTCTTGATATTGAATGAATTGGTAGTTTGATTGTATCATAAGTCATGTCTCTTAGTGAACATTGTGTCTGCATATTCGACGAAAGTTCTTTAGATGGTTCTCCAATATAACTACAACTACTAAGCTCATAGCTTCTATTCTGAATAGTCACAATATCAAAGACACATGAAAAGTGAAATTATCACTTTTCATACATTTGTGTTTCTCAATTTGGATCGATAAGTGTGTTTTCTTTTAATCATGTGTGATTCCCATATATTGTTTTGTTGCATTTCGTTTAAGATACACAAGAATCTAATCATATCACCTGGTTCATTAATTATAAAATGGCCAAAAGTATTTGTCACACCAATAATTGTTTGCTTAACACATAGAAACACAGAGTTTCATAAAACAAACACAGAGGACTATAAACTGATTAGATTAGAGAGATGAACCAAGTCATCACTTTTTTTATTTCTGCTTCCTATCCACACGAACACCATGGACGTTTCCTCACATACTCTTTAAGGCTTTGTACAATCTTTTTTTGCGCACTCTTCACGAAGCTTCGTCTCCGTTTTATTGATCACTAGAGTCCACCATATTCTGAAGGTTGTAGTTCTTCTTCTTCTTCAAATAACCTAACAAAATACACGCAATTTCCTTTGGCCTAAGTAGAAACTTAACCATTGTTGGTGTCAAAAATGGTCACAACAAAATTAATGCTTCACCAGACCACGATAACTCCAATCAACGGAACAAACCAACCAAGGTCATAATATTTTCGAAAATACATCTCCGAAGAACTGGACAACAATCATCGAACAACTAAGAAACCATCTATGTACTCTTTTGTCCTTAGTCGAGAAGGTTTTGTCCCATCAGGTTTTCCTATTACTAAGGTTTTAACAAGAAAAGACGGTTCGCTTACGGCAAATGTCTGAGGTAAATTTTGGGACAACGACAAGTAAGAAGAGGTCTTCTGATGAGTGTCAGAAAAGAGAAAGCATAAACGATGTACGTACGCGCATCTAGCTCGTCAACTAGAAAGCTGGACTGCACAAGCTCGGCTCGCCAACTGGCGAGCTGAACAACACGAGTTCACTACACAAGTTCGACTCACCAGTTGGCGAGCTGAACAGAGCATGTTCATCTTGCCAACTGTGCAACTGAACCTTAACAGCTCAACTCGCCATTTGGCGAGCTGAGCAACGCATGTTCAGCTCACCAACTGGAGAGCTAACTTCGTCTCAAACCATTCATATCTCATTTCGTATCATTCCGAGTTTCCGTAGGATTTCTGCGAGAAAAACTGTAAAACTCGCATAAGTTCTGAAGTAATTGTATAAACGGTTCCGGTTATCCCAAACACCGAGATCACCATAGCTATACGATTATTTCCTACAACTTCCAAAAGAATCATGAAATCTTCTCGTATGAAGTTAATCGTATAAAACAACAATAGTTTTCCGAAACGTCAAGGAGTATCTTAACTATACGATAAAAATCATCATTATTCAAAACGGTCTTAAGTATGCAATCGTATAAAACGATTAACAACTAACTTAAATGTTGATGTTATCTCGGTAATACGATCGGTATAATCTTTCTGCAAGACTTGATCGTATCATCATACTAAAGCTCGGTTATCTGACGAGAACCATAAAAAATCACCTAAACTGTAAAAACAGGCCCGACAAGTCCTAAAACACGAAAAACGTCCCACTTACGACTCTAACCAAGAATCAAGCCCAAGCACAATGGCGGTCACAACTTGTTTTGCAAGCCACAGAGAAATGAAAGGAATCCAGAAAAGAAACGCTTCCGCATAAGAAAATGAAGATTTTCACAGAAGAATCGGAAGCCAAGAAGGGAAACGGACAAGCTACAGAATCTATGAAAGAGAGATGAGGAGGAAGAGTTCAGACACGTTCAATTCTCCACACCAAAATACTTAGGGTTTTTATCCTATTTTAGGTTATCAGTCTTTGTTGTTAGATCTTTGATATACTCGCCGACAGTTCTTGCAGCCGGGACTATCATCTGATTATAACACGCTCATACGATTCGGAATAAGAAACATCTTTACCCTCTTTCGTATTCTTAATTCTTGTACTTTTATTATTGTTTATTGTGTTATGATCTTAAACTCTTTTGACTCACATAAATCAGGGATCTTTGGAAAGTTAGAGTTATCTTTGATTTTTCGTAACTAACGGAAATCGAGAGTGCGAATTTGGTTTTAACAACCACCATCTTAAGAAAAAACACATATATCTAGTAAGGAGTTGTGGAGGTTGATGGCACATCCCATCCGCATTTCTTCAACAAATTAATGTTGACATTGACATCAATCTCTTCCACAAACTTCACCATTTCTGGCAAGAAAGCAGTCTCAGATTTGTTCTCCATATGCCACCATAGATGGGTAAGCATATACTATATAAAGCTTAAAAAAAATCATAAAAACATATTGATACTATTATACCATATTAGAATAAGTATATATATATATATATATATGAACTAAATATACTACAGAGTAAAAGGAATATAGTTGTTAAGATGCAAAAAAAGAAAAGAAACAGTAGAGATACAAACAATTTCTTATATCAGAGTTACAAAATACATTCTTTTTCAAGCATTTCTCATGGTCTATGGGAATCGCACGAAGTATTCCACTTGCGTCTTCTACGATTAGAATGTTTTGGGAGTGACGATCCGGATTTCCAAAGCGTGTGTCAAGTATACACAGCTTTTAGATATCCTCAACCGTAAACAAATTACAATGAAAATCCTCCAATGTAAAACAACTTTTCACATATTTGATCAAGCACCTGGATTTTTCCAGGGTTTTGATAAAAATCGTTGGTGGAACTCTAGAGAAACCAAAGGAACTGGAAGAATCCAATTAAAAAATTGCCGCTTCTGTTTTAGCACATACATTAATATATGTCTTGAACAAACAACAAATTTCACCTTTCATATCCACCACTTTAGATAAGTTATCACAATCCCCAAACGCATTCAACCAATGTTGCTTTTAAATAACTTCCAAATAAACTTGAAGCATATTCTTTAGGTTCACAGAGATTGAATCCTCAACCTCATCAATTTTGAGGAAAGTTTTAGTAAATTAAGATCTTCTACAAAATGCTAAAACCCCATAAACCCTAAATATATGAACTCCACCAAATTTCATAAACTATCGCAAGCATCAAAGCATATCACAAAAAAAAACGGATTGATACCATCATACCATATTATAATAATCATATATATATAAAGTAAACATACTCAAAAGTGAAAGGAATATAGTTTCTAAGATGCCAAAAGGAAAAGAAACTGTGGAAAGACAAACAATATATTATATCAAAGTTACAACATACATTCTTTGTCAAGCACTGTTCTTGGTCTATAGGAATTGCACGAAGTATCCCACTTGCGTCTTCTAAGGTTAGAATACTTTGGGAATGACGATATGGATTTCCAAAGCGTGTGTTAAGTATACAGAGCTTTTGGACATCCCCAATGTAAACAAATTACAATGGAATTCCTCCAATGTAAAACAACTATCTACATATTGGATCAAACACCCGGATTTTTCTGGGGTTTTTGATGAAAATCGTTGGTGGAACTCTAGAAAAACCAAAAGAAATGGAAGAATCCAATAGACAAACCGCCATTTCTGTTTTAGTAGATACATCGTCAATAACAAATTTCACATTTTCTAATCCACCACTTTAAATAATGTATCACAATCCCCAAACGCATTCAACCAATTTTGTTTTTCAATAGCTTCCAAATACAGTTGAAACATATTCTTTAGGTTCACGGAGATTGAAACCTCAACCTCGTCAAATTTGGGGAAATTTTCAGTAAATTTAGACTTCATCTTCTACAAATGCAAAAACCCCACAAACCCTAAATATATGAACTTCGCCAAATTTTCTAAACTATCACAAGCACCAAAAGAAAATCACAAAAATCATATTGATACCATCATACTATATTAGAATAATCATACACATATGAACTAAACATACTACAAAGTGAAAGGAATATAGTTTTTAAGATGCCAAATAGAAAAAAAACAGTGGAGAGACGGACAATATATAATATCAAAGTTATAACATACATTCTTCGTCAAGCACTATTCATGGTCTATGGGAATTTCATGAAGTATCTCACTTCCGTCTTCTACGCTTAGTATGTTTTGGGAGTGACGATCCAGATTTCCAAAGCGTGTGTCAAGTATACACAACTTTTGGACATCCTCAACCGTAAACAAATTACAATGGAAGTACTCCAATGTAAAACAACTATTCACATATTTGATCAAACACCCGGATTTATCCGAAGTTTTGATGAAAACTGTTGGTGGAACTCTATAGAAACCAAAGGAACTGGAAGAATCCAATAAAAAAATCGTCGCTTCTGTTTTAGTACATACATTATCGTATATGTCTTGAACAAACAATAAATTTCACCTTTCACATCCACCATTTTAATAAGTTATCACAATCCTCAAACGCATTCAACTAATATTGCTTTTAGGTAGCTTCCAAATACATTTGAAGCATATTATTTAGGTCCACAGAGATTGAATCCTCAACCTCATCAATTTTGGGGACAATTTCAATAAATTTATACTCCCTCTTCACCAAAATGAAAAAACCCTATAAACTCTAAATAAATGAACTCCACCAAATTTCTTAAACTACCACAAGCATCAAAAGAAAATCACAAAAACATATAGATACAATCTTACCATAGTGGAATAAACATACATATACGAACTAAACATACTACAAAGTGAAAGGAATATAGTTGTTAAGTGCCAAAAAGAAAAGAAACTGTGGAGAGAATGACAGTATATTATATCAAAGTTACAACATACATTCTTCATCAAGCATTGTTCATGGTCTATGGGAATTGCACGACGTGTCCCACTTGCGTCTTCTACGGTTAAAATGTTTAGCGGGTGACTATCCAGATTTCCACAGCGTGTGACAAGTATACACAGATTTTGGACATCCTCAACCGCAAACAAATTACAATGGAAGTCCTCCAATGTAAAACAACTCTTCATGTATTTGATCAAACACCAGGATTTTTCTGGGGTTTTGATGAAAACTAATTGGTGGAACTGTAGAGAAACCAAAGGAACTGGAAGAATCCAATAAAAAACCGCCGCTTATGTTTTAGTACATACATTGTCAATATATGTCTTGAACAAACAACAAATTTCACCCTTCATATCCACCATTTTAAATAAGTTATCACAATCCCCAAATACACTCGACCAATGTTGCTTTTCAGTAGCTTCCAAATACACTTGAAGCATATTCTTTAGGTTCAAAGAGATTGAATCCTCAACCTCATCAATTATGGGGAAAATTTCAGTATATTTAGACTCCATCTTCAACAAAATGCAAAACTCCTATAAACCCAAAATATATGAACTCCACCAACTTTTCTAAACTATCACAAGCATCAAAAACAAATCACAAAAATAAATTGATACCATAATACCATATTAGAATAAGCATACATATACGAACTAAACATACTACAAAGTGAAAGGAATATAGTTTTTAAGTGCAAAAAATAAAAGAATATGTGGGGAGACGGACAATATATTATATCAAAGTTACAACCTACATTCTTTGTCAAACACTATTCATGGTTTATGGGAATTGCACGAAGTCTCCCATTTGTATCTTCTACGGTTATAATGTTTTGGGAGTGACGATACGGATTTCCAAAGCGTGTGTCAAGTATACACAGATATTGGACATCCTCAACCATAAAAAAAATTTATAATGAAAGTCCTCCAATGTTAAACAATTCTCTACATATTTGATCAACCTCCCGTATATTCAGAGTTTTTGATGAAAATTGTTGGTGAAACTCTATAGAAACCAAATGAACTCGAAGAATCCAATACATAAACCGCCGCTTCTGTTTTAGTACATACATCGTCAATATATGTCTTGAACAAACAAAAAATTATATCCTTAATTTTAAATAAGTTATCAGAACCCCCAAACGCATTTGACCAATTTTGCTTTTCAGTAGCTTCCAAATAAACTTGAAACATATTCTTTAGGTTAACATAGATTGAAACCTCGACCTCATCAAATTTGGGGAAAATTTTAGTAAATGTAGACTCAATCTTCAACAAAATGCAAAACCCCCCATAAACCCTAAATACATGAACTCCACCAAATTTCCTAAACTATCGCAAACACCAAAAGAAAATCACAACACAGATTGATACCATCATACTATATTAGAATAACCATACACATATGAACTAAACATACTACAAAGTGAAAGGAATATAGGTTTTAAATGCCAAAAAGAAAAGAATCTGTGGAGAAACGGAAAGTATATTATATCAAAGTTACGACATTTGTCTAGCACTGTTCATGGTCTATGGGAATTGCAGGCAGTATCTCACTTGCGTCTTCTACGGCTAGAATGTTTTGGGGGGGTGACTATCCAGATTTCCAAAGCGTGTGACAAGTATACACAACTTTTGGACATCATCAACCGCAAACAAATTAAAATGGAAGTCCTCAAATGTAAAACAACTCTTCACATATTTGATCAAACACCCGGATTTTTCCGGGGTTTTGATGAAAACTGTTGGTGGAACTCTAGAGAAATCAAAGGAACATGAAGAATCCAATAAAAAACCGCATCTTATGTTTTAGTACATACATCGTCAATATATGTCTTGAACAAACAACAAATTTCACCTTTCATATTCACCATTTTAAATAAGTTATCACAATCCCCAAATGCATTCGACCAATGTTGATTTTCAGTAGCTTCCAAATACACTTGAAGCATATTCTTAAGGTTCAAAGAGATTGTATCCTCAACCTCATCAATTTTGAGGAAAATTTCAGTAAATTTATACTCCATCTTCAACAAGATGCAAAAACTCTATAAACGCTACATATATGAACTCCACCAAATTTTCTAAACTATCACAAAAACAAATTGATACCATCATACCATATTAGAATAAGCATATATATACGAACTACATATACTACAACGTGAAAGGATATAGTTGTTAAGTGCCAAAAAGAAAAGAAAATGTGGAGAGACGGAGAGTATATTATATCAAAGTTACAACCTACATTCTTCGTCAAGCACTGTTCATGTTCTATGGGAATTTCACGAAGTGTCTCACTTGCGTCTTCTACGGTTATAATGTTTTGGGAGTGACAATACGGATTTCAAAAGCGTGTGTCAAGTATACACAAATTTTGGACATCCAACCGTAAAAAAAATTACAATGAAAGTACTCCAATGTAAAAAAAAGTTTCCACATATTTGATCAAACACCCGGATTTTTCTGGGGATTTTGATGAAAAATTGTTGGTGGAACTCTAGAGAAACCAAAGGAACTGGAAGAATCCAATAGACAAACAATCGCTTCTGTTTTAGCACATACATCGTCAATATATGTCTTGTAAAAACAACAGATTTCACATTTCCTATCCACCACTTTAAATAAGTTATCAAAATCCCTAAACGCATTCAACCAATGTTGTTTTAGTAGCTTCTAAATACACTTCAAGCATATTCTTTATGTTCATAAAGTTAATATCGCCAACCTTGGGGAAAATTTCAGTAAAATTAAACTTCATCTCCTAGAAACCCCCCCCCCCCCCCTAGAAACCCTAAATATATGACACCAACTGCTAAAAGATTGTGTTACTTGTGTTCAGTTGTTATTTCGAAAACGTAGCTAATTTAATTCAGTCTAGAATCAATTTGATATATCAATTTTTTCTTCTTTCACAACTGAATAAATTATATAAATAATTGATGCTCTAAGAATACGGTGCTCCATGTACATTTTTTATGCACTAATATATATCCATATTTTGAATATTTTGAATATTTTGCAATTCTTGAAAAAATGAAAGTTGTATTCTCAGGTTATGACAATAATTTGCTTCGTCAGCAGAATTTGGTATTATGAATGTAAAGGAGAAAGGAATGCTTGAAATGTCCATGGAACTCATACACACATTTTGAGCTTTACAAGTACAACTATCGACAACAATTTCCTCACTCTATATATCATTCTCTGTTATGAGATTTAGGATTTATCATTAAATTGCGCAAGTGACAGAATGAAATTTGAGAACACATGCTTTACAAAACAGTGTAAGTTTTATTTTATTCTTTTGTTAGAGCTCTTTAAAAATTATGTTGTATTTTCTCATGTATCATTTTCTAAATTAGAAAATTTTCATGTTTTGCGTTTGGTTATTTTTTGTGTTCGCTTGAATACAATAATTTCTATGGCAATGTAGAGTTAGTTTATCTTCATTTTAGAATTAGTTCATTGTCATCGAATATAGCTTTCCATATTTTTATGTTTACATAAATGTGTGTGATTCTAAGAATGTGCCTACCGCCGACCTGTCAACTGCGCCTCCTGCTCCTGCTATCGAGACCATGACTACCTCCAAATTTTGGGAGAGATGACCGCGTCTGTGGAGTCTCTGGATCCCAGCTTGCAGCGGTTTGCTGAAGGGCTCCCGGATCTTCTTGGAGCAGGTGGTGATGATGAGGATGCTGCAAGTGGTGGTGATGATGATGCTGCAGGTGGTGGTGATGATGATGATGCAGGTGGTGGTGATGATGAGGAACAAGTTGATGAGAGAGAAGAAGAAGACGAAGAAGACGATGCTGGTCGTCAAACTGCCGAGGGAGTGAGCTCCCAAACTGGAAGGCAGAACAATGCGCGAGGAAGCTGGACTTTCTCGTTTGCACATAGGGGCACACCGTTTGTTCAAGACAAACAAGCGTGTGCTGGCTTGGTGAACCGTCTGGGGGCCAACGGTTTGATCGTTCCTACTGTGGATCGAATGTTGGCCCCAGAAATCTATGAAACGCTGTCTCGGCAAGCTTGCCAGGAACACCTGTAAATTTAATTCCGTTTCCTGCCATTTTACAAGTTCTAACTCTTCGTGCGATCAATTGCAGACCTTGGCGACGACCAATGAGATCGTTGTGTTTTATGAAAACAAACTCCGGTCTGTTGCCGGAGACGAGGGCCAGCTGGAAAGGTTGTCGAAGCTGGTGGAAAAATACAAGCAGCGCCTTGCTGGTGAACAACTGAAGATGGCTAAGCAAGTCGAGACCGTCGACCATCTGACCTCGCAGGTGGCTGAACTGAAGAGAGCTCTATGTGACATGTCGGCAACCTCGGCTAACAACATAGAAGTTTTAAGGGAAGAGCTGAACAAGAAGTACGTCATCGTCACGGCGGAACTGCTCAATGAGGAGGCGATTCGAGAGCAGACAGGTGTCGACTTTCTCAAGCTGCGAGAAGCTTATCGCGCCCTTGAGAAGTTCCACGTGGTCGACACAAAAAGGCTTCGAGTCTCCCGAGCTTCAGAGGCTGCGTCAGCACGGCGAGATGCTCAGGTCGAATGCGCGACTAAGCTCGAGAAGTTGAGGAAGCATGTGACTAGCCGGAATGAGGCTGATCCCATTGTCCTACTGTACGCCCAAGCTCAAGGGAAATTGGATTGTGTGAGGCTTATAGTCGAGGAAGGTAGTTCTGTGCCCCCTGAGATTATGGCAAAGCTCGAGGCGGATGTGGTGGATCTTAAGGCAAAATACGACGCTATAGATATAGCAGACGTCGTGCCCGAAGACTTCTTGCTCCGGCCTACATTTAATGAACATGGATCAAATTTGATCCAGCCTGTTCCGGGGAGCTCGGACGCTTCTTCCGCGGCCCATCCTGCGACTCCTTCAACGCCGAGGGGTTAGCTGCTCTTTTAGGGCAGCTTTCCCGGTTTTCTTAGGATTAGGGTTAGCTCGACTTGTACCTCTTGTGTCGCTTTGGGGTAGTTGTCATGTTTTCTTGGGATTAGGATATGCCTGATATGTCGGCATGTTGCTTCTATTTTGAAAGGTTTTTCTACTTTCGGATTTGCTTATCTGGTAGGTCGTAGTTATTTTCTTTTATAAAGATTGTAAGGTTTGCTATTGATCAATGAAAGTAAAGCTTCAGCTCGGTACGTTTCGTATAATATTTTGTTTCGATGAGTTATACAAGTGACAACCATGTCGGCTTCCTGCCTTGTTACGACTTGTGTCATTGCTTTTTTATTTTGTTTTTTTTTTAAAGTTGGCTTTTCTCTAATTCTTGTGCGAACTGAAAAACCACTCGATCAAAAGCCGAAGGAGACGACCTACATATCGCCCCTTAGACAATTTGACCTGTAGACGAAAACTGTAGTTTCGTCAATACTCACGGTTATAGTATGCGAGCCGGAACTTTCGGAATGATACTTAAGCTCGTGACGTTGTAACTTCGTACACGCCAAATACTCGTCTTTAGGAGTATGCGAGCCGGAGCTCGGCATTTTCAGAATAGGGACTGTAGCCCGAACATTGTGACTTTGCACTTTGTTTAGTACTCATCTTTAGGAGTACGCGAGATGGACCTCAACTTTTTTATTAAAGAATGAGGTCTTTAAGACCGAGGCGAGAAAACATTGATCTTGCCGACATCCCGGTATTTTCACAGGGTATGTGCGAGTTGTGACTCGACTTTTAATGGTTTTATTGCAAGGGTGTAGTTGGCATACTTGTTTATGTGATAAGCTCCGAGACCTTTTGTGAGGTCGGTACTAAATTTGGAAATCAAAAATGTTTTTATTAAGTAAAATAGCTGCACTCGGTGGGTTGCCTACGTACCCTGTAAACAGGGATCAAGCCAGGTCGTAGTTCACTGTACAAAGGAAACCTAAGAATAAAACTTCTTAAGCTTGGTTGCGTTCCAAGAGTTCAGGGTCGGCTTTCCATCCATAGACTTCAGCATGTATACTCCGGGTTTGACTACCTTGGAAACTTCGTATGGGCCTTCCCACCGAGCTTCCAGTTTTCTTGCATTCACTTCGACGGTATTTGCGTAAGTCATTCGTAAAACTAAATCTCCCTCTTCAAATCGTCTCTGCTTGACTCCTTTGTTGTAGTATCTTTTGGTTGCTTGCTGGTAGGCATGTATTCGATACAACGCTCTATCTCGGAATTCTTCGACATCGTCGAGGGTGTCGAGGAGCATCTCGTCGTTGATTGCTTTGTATTCTGGTAAGGTTCTTCGGTGCAGGCTGAATACGGCTGCTTCGGATGGTGCAAGAGCTTCGATACTGTGGGCTAAGGAGAACGGTGTCTGATTAGTGGATTGTCGAGGTATAGTTTGGTAAGACCAAAGGACGCCATCCAGTTCGGCGACCCAGTGTCCCTTCTTTGCATCAAGTCATTTCTTGAGTCCATTTACAATGGATTTATTTATGGCCTCGGCTTGTCCATTAGCTTGTGGGTACCTTGGCGTGGAGTGGCTTAACCGGATGTTCCATATGTANGGCGTGGAGTGGCTTAACCGGATGTTCCATCTGTATAAAAAGGTTCGAACTGTTTTTGCACAGAAGTTAGTGCTGTTATCCGTCATGATTTCGTATGGGATGCCGTGTCGGCATATTATATTTTCCAGACGAAGTCTTGTACCTGTTTAGCTTTGACCGAGGTGTACGACTCGGCTTCAACCCATTTGGTGNTTCGTTCCTTTTGGAAAAGGTCCGACGACGTCCATCCCCCACTTCATGAACGGATAGGGGCTGATGGACGCGTTTAGAGGTTTGGTAGGTGAGTGATTGGTCGGTCCATGTCTTTGGCACATCTGGCACCGTTTGGCGTATTCCTGACTATCGTGCAACATTGTGGGCCAATAGTGCTCGTGCTTTTTTATTCGTAATGCCAGGTAACGTCCGCTTGAGTGACTTCCACCTGCACCTTCGTGAAGTTCGGCTAGTACCTTCTGCATGTCGTCTCCCGAGATGCATAATAGTAGGATTCTAGATGCAGACCGCTTGTAGAGCTGCCCATCTATGACGGTGTATCTTGCTGCCTTGATTCGAAGTCGCCGGGCTGCCCATTTATCTTCGGGAATTTTTCCTTCGAGGATGTGTTCCCTTATTTCAGTTCGCCAGTAGGGAACATTGTATTGGTCATGTTCGGCTTCAAAGGATACTAGCTCGTCAATAGCGTTGGACATTGCGGTGGTAATGCTTGGCGAGGTTAGGTACTCCATCGAGATAGTTCT
>OVBE01000597.1:0-47398 GCA_900406425.1 Iberis pinnata | reverse complement strand
AATATTTAAATATATAGTTTATGTACACTATTTAGTTTTATATTTAATTATATTTTGAAAAATATAATATTCAAATACTATATTTTACTCAAATATATAATTAGTATGATATAATATTATTTTAATATTTAATATTTTAGTTGTTAACCTAATAAATATTATATTTATAATTAAATATAAATATTATATAACATTTTATATTATATGTAATATTAAACCTATAAAATAAAATAAATCCCGCGCATAGCGCGGGGTATCAACTAGTTATAAAATTTTTACTAGATAATTAGATAAGATATTTATATTATTTTAGGAAATTATTTAATTAATATTTTTGCTAATGTTTATTATACTAAAATTTTGGTAATTAGCTTATTTTATTTACTAAAACGTTTGTAACTAGAAATTTTATTATGAATATTTTAGTAATATAATAGTTTTCACATAATTATCATATCATATATGATTATTTACTAGTTAATGAGATAAGCGATATATATATTATAATTATTCAAATAACTTTAATATTTTTTGTTAATTATATAAAAGTATATTAGTAAAATAACCTTAATGATTTTAGTTGATTACATAAAATTATAATATAATAATTATATTTAACCCTAATAGAATAGTAACTAAAATAAGTTACTTACCAAAACTTTAGTATCACAAACATGAACAAAAATATCTTAATTAACTAATTTTTTCAAAATATTATAAATAGTTTATCTTTTTTTACGTCAACAACTTTTTTATTAATGAACGATTGTACCGTCGAAAATACAAAGACAAATACAAAACTTCGAAATACAAATTATTACATAAGCAGAAATATGCGCCATATGATAAAGACAATATATAAGAAGTGAACTATCATGCTGCCTCTTTGCGAGATAATATGATGAACTATATTAAAAACTTATATTGCTAACATATTTTTAATAAGAAAAAATTTTGGATACGAATATTTAAGTAGCTAAAAGAAGCTAACGACCAAACTCTGTCCATGCGAAAGCACCGTGGAGGGCAACAAAAACCCAGAGACCACCTAATCGACACCAACGAGTAAGTTTAGTTTCATAAAAATGTATTTTAATTAACTAATTTTGTCAAAAAATGTATGTATACACATAACCAAATAAATCTTCAATTTCTTAAGCTTGGCCACATAAATATTAAAAAAAAAATTTTGGTTAACCTAAAATAGAACTCAGGTCAAACTTAACAGATACGTTGGGTCTAATTTTTTCAGTCAAGTAAAGTTATATATTAATTTGGCAAAATCAACATGAACTGAAGTTTTCTTTTAAACCACATGATAATTGAAGGGTTTCTGGCGTTTTCCAAATTTTTTTGGAAATTTTCCAAAAACAAATTTTGAAGGTATGAGAAGTTGGAGGGGAAACTACTAGTATTAAACACAATGTATTCGCTAAAGTTTATGTAGATAGTTCAATTCTTCTTATGAAATTCTAAGATCATGTTTTCTTTTTCTTTTCTTAGATCCTGTTAAAGAAAATGTATCGATCCAGGTTTTTCAGAATGTTATTTTTGCATTTTTGTTACTAAACGAAAAACCATTTGGTAATTTCTGATAAGCTGAATAGTATTTTAACAATTTTTGCAAGTGGATGATAAAATACAGAAAAATAAAAGTTCCAATGATTTACATGTGAAAATTTCCCTGACCTATATCAGGTGCTCTTAAATTCCTCGATAGTTTTGTGAAGATGTACTATTGTTACATAACTCCATTTTGCTATATAAGTGTAACTCAGGGGATAGAGCATGAAGAAGACAATGGCCCATGTAACTTAAAATCCAGTGGTACATTACACCGAAGAAGACCATGAAACGAGACGGTCCAAATATAATTGGAACCACGTGAATTTGATAGATATTTGATACTCCACTCAATATGTACTATAATTATTTCAACATATAGGACAAATCCCATAACTTCTTTCATACTAAAATCTCACATAAAGTATACCCCTTCTTTCTTTTGTATCGTTTGGTAAATTTAGACTAAAGATGTTCTCTAGTTTTTATTTTGGTTTTAGTTGAACTTTTTGGTTTTGGTTTTTGCGGATACAAAACTCAAATTAAAAACTGCAAAACGATAAAATATACCATTATATTTTGTTGCTATTCTTTAGAGATTACTGTGAATATTATATACCTCCTCCTGATTTTGTGTATCTAGTTACATAACAATTTTGGTCATTTTTGCTTTGATTAATGAATCAGTCTCTGAGGGACTTTCACACTATCTCTCATAGCATCAAACACTAGCTTCTGATCCTTCTTTCTTTTCTCTTCTGAATATCTACTCCTTTCTCGCTTTCTTCTCATGGTTGCTCCTCTCGAACGTGCATATGGGCTTACCAATATCAAGTCTTATATCCCCATCATTCTTGACCAAGACAACCACAACTATGATGCTTGGAGAAAGTTATTTCTCACGCACTGCCTCATGTTCAATGTCAAAAGATACCTCAATGGAACTCTTAATCCCATAGGCGACAATGACAAAGTTTGGTACAAAAGAGATGGGCTGGTCAAAATGTGGATCTATGGGACTCTTTCTTCTTCTCTGTTTTGATCCAAATTTCAAACAGGGGATCTGCTCGTGACGTGTGGAATCACATCGAAAGCGATGTTCCTCATATGGATATCTCAACAAAAAACAGCGCTTCAACATTTCACGTGCAATTACAGGAACTTTAATGGGTCTCGTGGTCGAGGAAAAAATACGTTCCAAAATAATGGCTCTACGTTTTGGCCTCCACTGAAAACCGGACCACAAGAGAACTCTCAAAATCTCAGCAACCTCAAGTTCAGACATTAAAAACCAAAAGACACCGTTCTTAGACAACCATTGCAAAATAGATTGTTTACCACCACATAATCTAACTAACATGCTTCTTACTCTAAATCCCAAATCAATTGAACCATCAAATCATTTCAACTAGCTCTCTAAATTCAATGAAGTATAGATAAGTGCGTTCTTGCCTATGGGATATCGATCAATGTCCTTATATATACCTTTTCTATCAAAGCGCTCATACCAAACAGAGCATCAGTCGACTTCTGGTCCTGAACCTTTTCCCCCCTTTCTCAATTCTTTTTTTTCTTTTCTTACTGCTTTTATTCTTCTTCGCATTTATGCGCCTTTTTATGTTCTTTTTTAGCATACAGTTTTTCTGGGATTAACTACGGATTTCTAGATCACGCTTTCAATTCTTTTTGTATCGTTTTTTAATTCGAAGGAAGGAGAAAGGATCTGAATCATACTGAAAGAACTTGTCGGTTTTACAGAGAACTGAAGAGCAAGATATCTAACTTTCAAAGTATAACCAGCACCTTAAGCAAGAGAAATTAAGATTAAATTAAGTCATATCCAATTAGAGCTAGCATCAAATCATCAACAATCCAAAAGACAAGAACTTTCAAAAACATATCAATCAACCAATGGGGTTCCAATCCTAAAAGCAACAGTTAATCTAAGTCACTAATCAAATAGAAAACAATACTAAACTCACAATAGGCTAATAATCACAGATCATGGTCATTGTTCCTTCGACTCGACTAGACTCGACTAAATAAAAACGAAAATTTTTGAAAAATTTCATCAAAATGACGAAACATCCAAAAAGATACAAAACATCATTAGTAGATATAAACCCTCCTCCAAACTTACTTCACATCGTCCCTGTGTGAAAATAAATTTATGAGAAGGAATAAGACCTGGCTAATAGATAAATGACAAAAACCATGAGTTCAAAGAGAGTTTGGTACTTACCTGAGAAGGGGATCGATCGATCTACATCTAGATCGATCGGTCGCAACTTACTAGTTGTTGAGGAATATGGAACGATCGATCCATGTCTGGATCGATCGATCTTGCCTCCGATTTTAGCTCATTTCTTTCTTAAGTCACGAAAAAAATTAGTTATCTCACTCTATCAGGTTGTTGCCTATGTTTGCTTGCCTGCAAAAAGAACAAACACTAAAGAGAAGTGTTAGTATTCTTCCGATTTGAAACATATCACATAATGGCTGTACAATTATTTGAGCAATGTTATCTTGAGAAGTAACAAGAATCATTTGTAAAAGAAACCATTAAGATCACAGTGATCAAACAATACTAATTAACAATTAGCAAGAATCATATGTGAGAGAAAACATCCAAAACAGTTCTAAACAATCAACCTAGTGGAACTTCATCAAGTTGGCAAGTAAAGAGCAATGATCAAGCAATACTAATTTGAACTAGCAAGAATCAAGAGTTACTTAATTAGGGAAACAAACTGATTAGAAATTTAAAATCAATACAAGTCAAAACATATAGAAGAGTGGTTAATGGTGAGCAATGATCTTAGCAATACTAACTACCATTAGTAAGAATCAATAGAGAAACCATCTTGATAACCAACAATTCAAAGAGAAGACAAGGAATCAAAGATAGATAAGAGATAACTCGGAGTAACTTGAAGTTTCCTTCACCAAGAATATCCTAAATCACAGAGAACTCAAAACTAAAAATCAATAAGTTGAGATTCATGCGCTACCTTTTCTTCTGTCATCATAATGTTCTTAGAAGCACTGTTTTGGGGTAATATTGGATAATAGTATCTCTTCTTGATGTTTGTGAGATAAATGTGCTACTTAGGCATATCCATCATAGCCCCTACAGATTCTAGAAAAGGTCTTCCTAGAACCAATGTTCCATCTAAACTACCATTGGTATCTAAGACATGAAAATCAAGAGGAACAACACAATCTCCAACTCGTACCAACACATCAGAGACAAATCAATTCGAGGATATAACAGAGTTGTTAGCAAGTGTAAAAGACATCCCTGATGGTTTAATACCTTTTAATCCCAGCTTCTCAGCGACAATTTTAGACATGACATTCACGTTAGCCCCTGTATCACAAAGTGATTCCATGAAAAGAACTCCCTTGATCTTAACAAGAACTAAGAATTCTCCAGGGTCTTGTAACTTTTGAAGCCTTCTGAGTGGAATGATTTTGTTAAAACCCTCGTCATAGTATACAAGATCTTCCTTGGATGTTTGAGGTTCAACCAAGCATAAAATCTTGAGTTCAGAGAATTGGTTTGAAATAGACGCAGGCTGCAGAGAAGGATCGGTCGATCTAGGTAGGGATCGACCGATCTCAGGCTTGTTCGTAAGTCTGTTTGATGGATCGATTGATCCAAGTATACAGATTGATCGATCTAAAATTTTTGGGCTTTTGACGTATAAACAGATCGATTGATCTCTTAAGGAATTGATCGATCTCTTCTTCTGCATTTCTTCTGAAACTTGTAAAACCTGCAGATTTTTCAGATTCATCATTCTTCTCATCAATATCCGAATTTATGGATTTACAGTAGTCTTTTGGGTTGTCTTCGACCTTCCCAAGAAGAACACCGACTTGTCTTTTCACATCTTCTGAAGTCTGAGCTACTTGTAGATTGAGTTTCTTCACATGATTTGACAATGACTCAAATTTGTTGTTCAAGTCATTGTACATGATGTCCAACTTGATATTTAAGTTATCTTCAGAATGTTGTTGGCTTTCCAAGATCTTCTTGATCATCGATTCCATATTGTTGTCTTGAGGTGGAGTTGCTTGTTGAAACCCAGGCTGGGATGTTGTTTGATAACCACCTGAGTTTGAATTCTGCATAAAGTTCTTATTCTGGTTTCTTTGAAAACCATTCCCACCTGTATTATGACCAGAAGCTTGTCCATATTTCTGCACAAATGTGTTTTTTAAGAAGGATACACTTGATCTTGGGGGTTAGCTACATTAGTGCTTCTCCAAGAGAGATGAGCCTTGTTGTAACCTGGATTAAAGCCTTGATTGAAAACTCTTTGACCTTGGCTATTATCTCACTTCTTCTACATTTTCAGGCTCTTTGATAGCAAAGCAATCTGCTTCAATCTTCTCTACATCTTCAGCAAAACTGACATGTTTCTAGTTTTAGCTCTTGAGAAGTTAAGTGATAAGTCCTTTTACCTCTATAAGTTCGGAAGAGTCTGAACTAGATGATCTTCCTCTACGATCATAATCAGGACAATGATTGTTTTTAATTTGAGCTATATTGTCAATCAGTTGATAGGTTTCACTTACAGGTTTGGTCATGAAGTCATCGCTACTAGCGATATCAAGAGAGAGTCGATATTGCTTTTCTACCTCTGTAGAAAGTATTGAGAAAGTTCAGCTCAGAGAATCCATGGTGAGGATAATCCCAAAAGTACTCCTTGAATATGTCCCATGCCTAATAAAAATATTCTACATGACCTTGCTGAAACTGAAAAATCTTGTTTCTCAGATTATTGGTCCTTGTAGATGTGTAGGAGTGACTCGGAAACTTGGATTTGCACTCATCCCAAGTTTCTATAGAGTTTACAGGCAGAGACTTTAACCATCTGAGAGCTCTATAAGTAAGAGAGTGATTGAATAACTTACAATGCATGAAGTCTTTAGAGACTCCATTGAGTTGCATATGTCCTCAAAGCTATCAATGTGATCCATAAGATGCTCGGTGGATAAACCATGGAAATGGTTGTGCATGAGCAGCTGGATAAGCTAAAACGAGAACTGATAAACCATGGAAATGGTTGGCGAGGGTGGAGAGAATTCCTATTGGCGAGGAAATCTTCAAGGTTGTTGAAGTATCCAACTAGTACCATGTGTCAATGGAGAGAGCGATTTGGGACCAGATCTTGTGGGTCTTGATTATCAATACCAGCTTCTTGATTAACGTTTCCAGCCCCTTAATTGTCGTTTCTTCCTTGTTTTCCTTGTGGCCCTTGATTTTCATTTCCTCCAGGTTGGTTAATCACCAATTGTTATAATCCAAGCTGAGGATTTTGGACGTTTTGATCTTCGGGAAAGACCAGATTGTTTAGAATGACGTTATCTCCCATTATGTTGTAAGAGCTTGTGTTTCTTCTTGCCTTCCATTTTGAGCGCTCTAGATTCAAGAATTCTTTGTTACTGGGGCTGAGCAATTCCTTAGACTTGTTAGATCGTAGGATCATGCATCTGTAAAAATGAAACCAAGAAAAGAGAGACGCGATTAGTACTGAAAAATAAAATATCCTAGACTAGTCTCTAGATAAAACTTAAAAGGCACAACTGGTCCCCGACAACAGCGCCAAAATATGATAGGCTCAGAATTTTAATCATAAATCAACACTACAGAGAACATGCCTTAGTAATATAAACTAGGGTCGAATTCCACTGAGACCAGATTGTGCGGCTCTTAGTTAAACGTTCGATTCTAGCTAAGACGGTTATTAAAAAGATGTTTGCTTTTAAACGATTGTAAATAAAAAAGACAGTTAATTAAAACGGTTGTAAAACAATTAAATAAAGCGTTAGGCGTTAGGGAATTCCACAGGTATTCAGGTTTTAAGCTAAGGCTAACATGCATGATTCTATACTGAAAATAATTCTCGACTCAAAAGACAATAATAAACTAATCTTCTCCCGAAGTATTAGATCTCTACGTTTGAATTACTAAAGACAAACTCATGTCGTATTTAGATAATTCAATCATGCATTAATATTAGATTCGATATGTTCATAAAACCCTAAGACAATACTCCCGTAAGCAAAGACATTTATTCATCTAAACTAAGTCAGGTTTTTGAACCAAATCCCTTTGTATTTATTAACCTATTAACATGAACTAAGTGATCAAGCTAATTCAAGCATTAATAACAAATCTAGACTAAGAACTTAAAAAATTCAATCTATTTTGTCAAACCCTAACTATCAAACCTGGTTTCCCTAGAAAAACCCCTAAAACCTAACAAAGCGACTACTCATACATAACTAAGCAATCAACAAGCATAATGATTGAGAATTTCATATTCAAAAACCAAATTGTATTAAAAATAAATCAGAGTTTATAAATCTTCTCCAATACAAAGTAGATCACGTCTCTCTGTAAAAGCTCTGGAAAATAAAATAATAAATTTGTTGTGTTTTTTTTTTCTAAACGTAAGCCTAAGGCTTTTATAATGCTCAAATAAAATAAGGAAAACCAAATCCAATAAGGAAAAATCTTAATAAGTCTTAAGGATGATTGCATATTTTTGGTTATTTACAAGTTGGCTCGAGCAAGGGGATCGATCGATCCATCGTTCTGCATTCTCTGAGATCGATCGATCTAAGGTGAAATCGATCGATCTGATTTTACATAAGTCTCCAGGAGCATTGGATCGATCGATCTTGGCATGGATCAATTGATCTCTCCACATGTGCTTTTATGGTTGATCATTCTCCGGTTTGGTTCGATCCGACCATCTTCATTTTGTCCATTTGCACCTGAAATCTTCTGAAAACCATCCTTTTTGCTCCAGAACGTCCCAATCACCTATAATCCCAAAAACACTCCAAAAACACGAGGAAAACACTCGAATGATGCCAAATCGAAAGCATAAATACTCGCTATAAGGCATCAAACCGAGTGATATCATCCACCTATCCCTCAGTCATGCGCGTCTTCCTTTGCTCCATGGATGGCCGACTATCAACCTTGGTTCCAACAACCTTCTCATCCCAATAATCATCATGCCTCTTCTCAGCCACGCCAAGTGAATCCAAATCGTCAACTACAACAATCTGAAGCTCAACCAAATTCTTTCGCTCAAGAATATTCCTCTTAATCTCTGCATGATCTAACTAACAGTGACCGATACATGGATCTAGGGGTACATCACATCTTTCAGCCTCTGCAAGTATTCTTAACTCTTCCCTTAAATATAGAGTCAAACACTCAGTCATTGTAGGTAATGGTTCTCATATCAGTGTCACCTTCATTGGTTCCTTGGTTTTTCATACAAACTCTAAGCCTCTTTATCTTAAAAATGTGCTTGTAACTCCAAAAATTGTCAAGAATCTTATTGTTTGCCGTTTTACAAAAGACAATTTATGTTCCGTTGAATTTGATCCTTTTAGATTTTTTATGAAGGATTTTTACCCTCGGAAAGTTCAGCCTCAATGTGAAAGCTCACTTGATCTTTATTCTCTATCAACTTCTCTCAATAAAGCTCTATCAACAACTATTTTAGCTTCTTCGCCATTTTTATGGCATAAACAAATTGGTCACACTAGTGAAGCTGTGATTCAATCTCTCTTCATATGATTTGCTTTCATATAATAAAGACAAATCTGTTTTAACTTGTCACTCTTGTCGTTTGGGTAAAAATTTAAAACTTTCTTTTTATTCATCTCAAACTCAAGTTACTGCACCATTTCAATTCGTGTATTCTGACTTGTGGACTTCATCAGTCTAAGATACTATGACATTTTCCTTGATCAATTCACACAGTTTGTGTTTTTCAAATCTAAACCATTCTTCACTTCATATACTGGCACCTAGATCAATACCATGTCTTTTTCTCGAGACTCAGCATAAAGGTTATCGCTCCCTTAATCTTAAAACAAACTGAATAATTATTTCTCGGCATGTTTATTTTGATGAGTCAATTTTTCTTAAGGCCCAAGCCCAATTCCCTTCCACTTTGTCTTCATCACCAAATTCAATTCCTGGATAACAATTCTCTTTTACTTACATCTATACCTTTGGCTCCTTTTTCCACTCCTCAACATATCAATACTTCGCCACGACCAACAACTTTTCCTCCTCCGTTGGCATTTGCTTCACCTGTTACTTATCACCCATTGGTAACTCGTGCTAAAGCTGGCATTTGAAAACCCAAAAAAGTTTTGTCTCTTTTCTCTATCACTTCATCACATATTCCAAATAGCTATAATCATGCTTTCTCATACCCAAACTGGAACTTAGCAATGACTGAGAAATTTGAAGCTATGTTTAAGATGAAAAGTTGGGAATTGGTTTCTCGGCCACCAAATGTTAATATGGTCAAGTCTATGTGGCTTTTTAAACACAAATTTGATGCAAAATGTCATATTACTCGACATAAGGCTCGATTAGTCGCGAGTGGTAAATCACATGAAATTGGTGTGGATTTCAAAGAGACCTACAACTTGGTTGTAAAACCACCACCATTCAAACAGTTTTTAGCATCGTCCTCACTTATAATTGGCCCAATCATCAATTAACATCAAAAATGTTTTTTTCCATAGGAAAATTGACGAAGATGTTTACATGTTTCAATCGCCGTGTTTCGTTCATCCTTCCTAGCCGAAATATGTTTGCAAGCTCCGAAAGGATGTTTACAAGCTTAAACAAGCTCCATGAGCTTAGAATTTTATATTCGAGACTTATCTTATTCACATTAGTTTCACTATAAGCAAAGTAGACTCTTCTCCTTTTTATTTACAGGAAAGATGATGATATGGCCTACATCTTGTTGTACGTCGATGATATCATCTTGGCTGCATCATCTTCGAAGCTTCTCACCACCCTAATCATGTCCTTGAAGCATCTTCCCGATGACAAACGTAGGCACTTTTCATCACTTCCTCGACATCCATGCTTCTTTCAATGAACCTGTTTAGTTTCTCAATCAACATGCTTATGCCCGAAAGATTATTGCATGAACCAACATGAAAGACTGTAAGCTCATTTCCACACCAACCGATGTCAAATTAAATTGACCATATTGCCGACCCAACTGAATATGAAAGCTTAGCCAGAGCGCTTCAATATCACACATTTACTAGGCCCGACATCTCATTTGTCATTCATCAGGTCTGCCTATTCATGCATGATCCAAGGCAATCTCATCTCTCAGTTTTTAAGTGTATAATATGTTATATATAGCTTCGAAAAGGTTCAATTAACAGTTTTATAGCTTACTCGGATGCGGACTGGATGAGCTGTCCGGACACACTACGTTTAACGTTCGGAAACTGTGTCTTTTTTAGACCATATATCGTTTCTTGGTCTGCTAAAAGACAACAAACAATATCCTGCTCCAGCCTCGAAGCAGAATACAAGGGTGTCACTAATGCAGTTGCTGAGTTAACTTGGATTCATAATCTGCTGCAAGAACAGGGTCGACCACTACAAAAAGCTTCGGTAGTCTGCTATGACAATATCAACTTTGTATACCTCGCTTTCATTCCGGTGAAACATCAACGCACGAACCATATCGAACTAGACATTCACTTTGTCTGGGAGAAAGTCACAATCTGTCATGTTCGAGTCTTTCATGTGCTGTGTTCACTGCAATATGCAGACATTTTCACTAAAAGCTTACCGACAACATTATTCAATGAATTTTGTTCCAGCTTAACTGTCTGACCATCAGGCGCTTTAATTGCAGGAGGACTATCTAGAATTTTAGCTACATCTTGGTTATTTTAATGTTTAAGATAGATTGTGCACTCATACTTCGATCATAGTTAAGTCTAATTTATTAAAATCCAGTCCGTATCACTGTGTACATGGATGAGTTATGAAGTACTATAAGACCCATGATAATAAAGTCAATCTAGAATCGGTGATAAACTTCGAGTATAGCTCATTCAAAAGAAAAAGTCCACAAAACTCGGTCAAACGTAACCGTCATTTTAATCTACTTAATTTGCTTTCATATTTTCTGTAAACACTAAACACCGAATTAGATTGGTGACTAATTTATTTTTTAATTGTAAACTTTAAAAGAAAATCTTTTAAAGAAAATACACAAATCACATTGAGTTGGTAACACAAAGATATGGTTTTGATACAACTTTAATATTGTATTAACAATTTTAGCTACATATTGTTTAAATGTTTTTTATATTTTTTGTTGAAATTTTGCATGGGTTTAGTTTTTATTATGTTTTTGTTAAAACAATTTTTTATTTTATTTTTTATAGTTTTTATTATGTTCTTTGGTTTCATTTACGTTTTATTCATTTTTTTTTTACACGATTTTACTCATGTAGAACGTACATGTAGGTTAAAATTAGTGGAATTAGCCACTTAATTGGTGGAAAGTATATCATGCCATTATGGTACATCATTTGCATATACTATAAATAACTGAACCAAGTAAGAAAATAGATAAGTAATTTCATTTCAACATTTTTTTTTTGATGATCCTGGTATCCGGAGTCTCGAAGAATTTCGACTAGGTCCAAAGCGTTTGTATTCGTCAAAGGTATCCATAAGAACCGCCGAATTCACTCCATATTAATTAACGGTGACCAGGATTTGAACTCATGACGGAACTCACAGTTGTACGTTCTTTACCACCAGAGGTAGAAGCTCCGGTTATTCCATTTCAACATTTTTCTACAAAAAAGTATTTACATTTCTTAAAAGATAGTTTATAGTTTTTCTAGTGAAATGACTGGAACTATTTCCCACATAATTATTTATGACAATCTATAGAAATGCTTTATCCAACCCAAATTTTTTTCTCTAATTGTACAATTAACATTTGCAAACTTGATATAGCCCGAAGAATTAGATGATTTTGTAGTATGATAAAGAGAACGATATTGCACTGACATTTTTCCTTAAGTTTCCTATAAAGACGTACTATTTTTTTAATCTACATAATTTATTGAGGTTAAACACTAAATTTGTAATTCATTTTTAATAATATATTCTTTTTCCTATTTAAAAAAACCTTTTTCATTTCTTATTCAATTCTATTGTTTTGCCTACTTCTTTATACTTTATTCTCTATTTTCTATTCTTTTTCTCTATATTCTCTTATCTCCTTTTTATCCTTTCATCTACTTCAAAAATTAGAACACAGGAATAATTTTATGTGGTTTGTGTTGTCTAAGGATTGATGTTTACTGAATAAACAAAATGTGTATACTTTTTATGATTAGTAATACAAATTGACTTGTTAAAGAAGATAATTCAAAAAGTATGACGTCTAATTGTTTTAGTATAATATATAGTTAACTAATATTATATGAACAACAGATTCATGGATATTTTATGTGGTTGGTGATGTCAAATGATTGTGTTCATTAGGTAAACAAGGTATGAATAATCTTTCTATTGTTAGATCCATAAATGCTCGCTCTTATGGACTTGTTAGGAAAAATGATGCATTAAGTGTGGTGGTTATCTGTTTTCATATGATATTCAATTAACTAATATACAGTATTTGGATAAATCACATTGATAATTTTATAAGTTCTTAACGCGTATTGAGTACTATTTAAATATTTTGTAGTTAACCATCGTATTTATTGCATCATTTTTAGTGAGTAGTCTACAAAACTAAGCATTTATGTTACTAAACACATACTCCCTCTAAGGCAGTGGCCTTGGCCTAGTGGCACCACCCCACTCGGGATCGAGTCCCACTACCTACGATAGTGTAGGAATTGCTTGCAATTATGCAGGAACTGGCTATTGGGCCGGTCTGTTGTGGTCCAAACGTTTTAGCTATTATTTTTTGTTTCAAAAAGAATACCGTTTTTGGTTTTCAATGCAGAAATTTAATGAATTTGACTTTCTAACCAATAGAATAATTGCAGTATTTTTCTCTATTGGTTGATTTAAAATATTTAATGTTATTTCTATAAAAAAAACATAAATTTCTTAGTTTGTGTGAAAAGTCTAGAAAAACAATCTTTTAAAAACGGAGGGAGTGAAACTTTTCACACCTTGTTTACTTAATGAACACCAACTCTTATACAAACTATAAAAATGTTTGAGCGTATTTTATTTTTCGAATAGATTAGAAAAAATAAATAAAGAGAGAAAAAAAAAGAAAAATGAAGGAGACAAAATAATTTTTTTCTTTTAATTTTATATGTTGTTTGAACATCTGTATGAAAATTATATATTCTGTATTGTTGTTTAAAAAACATATGTGAAATATAGATACCAAAAACAAATATATGCAACATATGTTAATAATTTGAGATCATTAAATTAAGGGATGTTACTGGTTCATATATTTTAGTAAATTTATAATTCCGAAGGCCTAAAAAGCATAGATTTCAAATTATTGGATTTTAAAATAAGTCGATTTATTTTTATATTAAATTTATGTATTTTTAACTTAAACATTTTAAATTCCAAAAATACAAAACAAATTTTGACATCTAATAATGAATCACTAACCGAACAACACTATTCTCAATTAATGTTTATAAATCACTAAACGAATAATATATTATTACAACAAAATATATTAATTCGATAACATATAATTTTATTTAGATTTCTAAATTTATCAAAGTACTATAGCCCATAACCTCTTCTAAACTTCACGATTAAGTTTTTTGTTCACTAAAAATTGAGTTATTTTTACAAAAATAAAAGAAAAGAAAAATAAAAGAAAAGAAAACAGAAAATGAAATTCCTTGCTTAGGCTTCGAAGTTGAAATAGAGTAGAGAGACATGTCTCACGTGGTGTCCACATGTCTTTTATCTTTAAAAAGTTCATTTCTTTCACTCTTAATATCACAAATTAATTAAATTTATGAAGTGATTACTCCTAATTATCAGAATGAATATATCTTTTTGTCGTATATTATATTAATAATAACCGATTGAATTTTATAAAAACGGAAAACAAACCAAAACCAGTAGATTTTAGTTAAAGAAACCTAAAATCTCAGAAGGTATGTTACAGAAAATAAATCAAGTCAATAGTTGAAAAAAGTGAAATTACCCCATTATAATATTAATTATGTAAACATTAAAAAATGGACATCCTCAAAAATATCACAAAAAGTTAAGTATATTCCAAAAATACCACACACTTCCAAAAATTCTAAAAACACCACATTTTTTTTCCAAAAATACCACACAAATGTTTTTGTTCCAAAAATACCACAAAATTTGAAATAGCTTTAAAATTTCAAATTTAAATCCAAAAACTCCAAAACCAAATCTTACCCCCTTCCAAACTAAACTCTAAATTCTATTTAGTGAACCCGAACCCAAAATTTTAAATTTTAAACTCTTAAAATTTACTTTTTATGTTTATGGTATTTTTGGAACTTTTGAGAGTGTGTGGTATTTTTGGAACTTTTGAGAGTGTGTGGTATTTTTGGAATTTGAACTTCTTTTTATTGTGTTTCAAAGGAATTACTCTAAAAAAAAAAATTTCATTATAACAAAATGAATGAATAAATAAGCTGTAAGATGTCCTTGATATTGGTTGTGTTTTGGGTACCATTCTTTGTCTCCACCCAAAGCTAAGATATCTCTTTCACTCCCCAATAATTATTGTTATATTTATAAAAAGTATCTTTTTCTTATAAATGCAAAATAATAAATAATATCTACAGTCCGTATAAAGAAAATAAAAAACTTCTCCTCGTTCTTCTCCCTCTGTCTCTCTCTCTCTCTCTCTTACACTCTGAGCTCAAGCGATTTTCTTCCATGGGAAAAATCTCTCAAGTGATTATTTAGCTCTTTTTGTCTCTTCTGCATCCATTTTTATGGATCTCGGAGTTCGGGTTGAAGGGTCGGTTTCAGGTCATGAAAACGGGTCTCATGGTCTAACAGAACTTGGATCTGGTTTCGGCAATAAGCAAGAGAGATCCGGTTTTGACGGTGAAGATTGCTGGAGGAGCTCCAAGCTCACAAGAACTTCAACAACAGCAACTGATGGGTTCTCCTCCGCTTCTTCCTCCGCCGCCGCAGCAGCTAAAACGCTGTCGTTTCATCAAGGTATTCCTCTCTTGAGATCTACCTCTGATCCTCGCAGACAAGAACAAATGCTTAGCTTCGAAAAATCAGATGTCTCCTTCGACAACAGCACTAAGAGCTCCTCAGTCTCTCCTTATCTACAGTACTGTAGGAACCCAGGTCTTGTGTTTCCTTTTTCTATATAAAGATTTCGACTTTCCTTAAAAACCAACTTATGGGTTTAGCTCACTGAAATGGGTTTTAAATTTTAGGATATGGGTTAGGAGGAATGGTGAACACAAGCAGCATGCATGGAAACTTGTTGTCTGGAGTAAAAGGACCTTTTTCATTGACTCAATGGGCTGAGTTAGAGCAACAAGCGTTAATCTACAAATACATAACAGCCAATGTCCCTGTGCCTTCTAGTTTACTACTCTCTCTCAAGAAATCCTTTTTCCCTTATGGATCTTTGCCTCCTAATTCTTGTAAGATTTTGAGATATCAATATATTGTTTGATTCCTCATATCATAGAGCATTAATCTTGTATGGATTGGTAGTGGTTTATTGTAGAATCCTGCTCTGTTTTTTGAATGTTGTTGCCCATTGGTGTTTTAAAAGATTTGTGTGTGTGTTTATTCAGTTGGATGGGGCTCTTTCCATCTGGGCTTCTCCGGCGGTAATATGGATCCCGAGCCTGGGAGATGTCGTCGGACAGATGGAAAGAAATGGCGGTGCTCGAGGGATGCTGTTCCTGATCAAAAGTACTGTGAACGACACATTAACCGAGGCCGCCATCGTTCAAGAAAGCCTGTGGAAGGCCAAAATGGCCACAATACTAATGCAGCTTCTACCGCTGCTGTGTCCAAAGCGGCAGGGACTGCGGTTGTTACTAACCATAGCCTTGCCGCTGTTGGAACTCATCATCAAGCTAATCAATCTACTGATTCTTTGGCTAACAGGTGAAAAACATTTAAAATCTTTTTGCTTTTCTAGTGTCCTCTCATAAAATGGTTGTTTGTTGCAATGACAGGGTTCAGAATACCCGTGGAGCTTCGGTTTACCCTACCATGGTGAACTTACAGCATAAGGAATCTCATCCCAAACAAAGCAATAACCCTTTTGAATTCGGACTAATCTCCTCTGATTCATTACTTAACCCATCGCATAAACAAGCCTCCTATGAAAACTCCTCGAAAGGTGGCTTTGGATCGTATCTTGACTTCAGCAACCAGGCAAAGCACCATAATGTGGATTCTTGGCCAGAAGAGCTGAAATCGGACTGGACTCAGTTGTCAATGTCAATCCCTATGGCTCCATCTTCTCCTGTTCAAGATAAACTAGCTCTCTCACCTTTAAGGCTATCGCGTGAGTTTGATCCAACCATCCACATGGGATTAGATGTCAACAGTGAGTTTCTTGAGCCTGAGAAAAAGGGTAATAACTGGATACCAATCTCCTGGGGTAATAATAACTCCATGGGAGGTCCCCTTGGTGAGGTACTTAACAGTACAACGAATAGTCCTAAGCTTGGTTCTTCTCCAACAGGCGTCCTGCAAAAGTCGACATTTGGTACCCTTTCTAATACTAGCTCGGGAAGTAGCACTATTGTAGGCGATAACAACAACAAGAACGGTGATGGAAAGGAACCTCTTGGCCCGACCACGCTGATGAACTCGTCTGCTACTGCACCATCTCTGTGATACCGAAAGACAAGTCTGTTTCTGTTTATCTTTTCCGGTGCATTGTTGTTGTTTTCTTTCTATATAAGTCAGAAGAAACTATAAAAGAGATGAGAAGAGAGAGATGGGTTCTTTTTCCAATCTTTGTTCTTTTCCATCTTTCTGATTTCTGAATCCATAGGCTTTAATTGTTTTTCAATCATCAAATTCTTGATTCTATTGTTTTTGTATAAGTCACTTAACTCCTTAAAAAGTACTGATTTTTACATTAGTTAACACATTTCTGCTTAATTTTCTAGGTTCACTTAGCCAATTTTCGAACATTTGGGAGTAAGATCAAAGAGAATTGATCATTGAGCATAACTATCATTACGAATCTTCACCAAATGTGATAAACGAATAAACCCCAATTAATTGGTAGATAACGTAGAAGATGTTTGACACACATGATTAAAATTGAGAGGTTTCCTAGTTGCAGACAAGAGGCAAGATTGTTTGTGGATTGGAAAATGGACATATTACTTCATAACAACTGTCTCCCACTTAAGTTTTGCTTTTGTATTCCCACTTTTGGGGTCCCTTAAACAACTTTTTGCCTTCTCTCTCTCTCACTCACTCACACCCTTTGTATTCATTTAACTTGTTTCTGAAAATTATAAAGAGTGGAGGACCAACCTCTCAGTTTATGGATGGTCCATACGTTTTTAATTGGATTCTTTTGGAGATTTTCTTATAACACGTGGCATATGTAGGGTGATCTACACACTTCCACTTGCACGAGACAAGACAATTCTTATCGAACAAATATCTCTCTCCTTACTTTTGGATCTTACATATTGGTATATCGTGTATTACGTAGCAAATTATCCGACACAATACACTTTCTTTGGAATAAATATCTCGATCCATACTTTTGAATGTTAAATATTTTGTTTATGTATGTAGTGAATATTTACACTATTGCATCTCACGTCGATGATTTCTAAAACAACATCTTATTATATAAACCACTATGTGTGCTAATTATAATTTACAATAATATTTGTTATAAATAATTCATGTTGTGACACTTGTCTAACATTTTTTTAGGAAATTAGTATACTTTTATTTTAATCTTTCATATAGTATAAGAAAGAAAATTTCAATTGTTAAATATGACAAAAAAAAGAAAACCAATAATTAAAAAAAAAAAAAAAACATCAGTAAAAAATAAAATATTTAAAAGAAAAAACTAACTACAAGATATATCTTATTATATAAATTAAAATATATTTAACATGAATGTGATGTGTATGCTAATTATGATTTATAAGAATGTGACATGAATTAAATTTAACATTATTAATTCATAACATTGATAATGACAAGACAAGTATTAATAATTTTAGAAAATTTAGCTATTTTCAAAATTTTTGAATATCATAGCATGAAAATTTGGAGTAGTTAAATATGATAATATAAAAATATAAGGAAAAATAATAGTTAAAAGAAATAATACTTATAATATAAATTTTGTTAAAAAAACACAATAAAAATGTCAAATACTTTTAGGAATCAACTACAAAATATACTATTTATTAAAAGAAATATATATACTTTTTATGAAACAAAATCGATGACAAATATGATATATTGTAGAGTTTTATGTAGTTTACTAGAAAATTTTCTTGAGTTATCTACTATCTTAGTTACCTACGTAATTAAAATCAATTTTTATGTTTTTGACTAGTGGTTGTCCCGCCGGAAAAATTATAGTTACTTTATTTATAAATATTCATATAGTTGTTCGTATATAGTTTTGTTATGTTTTATTTTTTTTTTCTTCGTATTTGAAATTTTTAGTGTTGTTCTTTTGTTATCGGTTTTTGTTTTTTTCTTATACATTTGTAGGTTCGTCCGCATAATTTGTTAGTAAGGACCCTTGAGTAAAGTATGCGAGCTATTTTGTCTCTTTTTTGGTCTTTACACATCTCTTTTCATCAATTTTTTTCTAAAATTGTTTTTTGTAGCTATTGATAGACGGGGAGAAAGATGTACTCGCTAATCTCTTTTTAAAAAAATCAATTTGTGAGCGATCTTTATTTCATATGTCTTCCTTCACCTCTCGATCTTTTTTTCTTGCATTCAGTTTGTTGAATGCTCCACGTAGTTTTATTTTAAAATCGTTTGATTAGTCATATGCATCTTTAGTTGTGTTTCTCTTCTGTTGTGTTCTCAATTTACAATTTTTCTAGTTTAAAAATATGGTTTGGTTTTAGTTAGATATGTTAATTTTGTCATTTTGTCTCGTTAATTCGCATATTGGATTGTGCATTGTTTTTTGTTTATTAATTTTCATATTGACATAAAATATGATGCATATTAATATTTTTTGTGTATCTTTTAAATAATATTTGTATAGTATCTTTATTAAATAATGTGAAATAACATGTTTTTAAATGGTAAAAAATATAAATATTATTCATATAATTAAATTATTTATTAAATCCTACAGCTAATTATAATATTCTTTATTTTTATTTAAATATTTATATCTTTCTCTCGTTGTCCTTTTTTCTTCCTCTACAATTATCACTTGTTTATTTTTTCTTTCTGCCTAATGCTCTTTTCTCTCGTTTATCTGTGCTACAATATATATTTCTCGCGGATATTCCAACCAATTATCTTGTCGATGAATTTAACATCTTTATTGGATTGAGTTTCATGTATATTTTGGATAATTTAGGTCTTCTCGTTTGTTGATAGGCTAAGAATTTAATCATAAACTAGTACTGTAGAGAACAGTTCATTGTAGCATAGCAAAGGGTATCGAATCCACAGAGACCTGAATACACGTCCAGTTATAGTTTCAAATCTAGCTAAAGCAGAAATAATAAGGTTATTTGTAAATGAATCAAAACGGTAAATAGAAAACGGTTTAAAACTATAAAGTAAAAACGTCAGACGTCAAGGAAACCACAGGTAATCAAGATTGAAAGTCAATTTATCGTTTAGGGATTTTCTTTTGAAAATAGTTCTCAACATGAAAGACAACAATGGAATAATCTCCTCTCGGAGTATTAAACCCTATGCTCATGTTATCAGAGACAAACTCTTGCCGTCTTTTAAATAATTGATCATGCATTACAATTCAGATTCAATTTTTCACAAGTATTCAAGACAATACTCTCACAAGCAAGAACACTTATTCATCTAGACTAGATCCAACTTCTAAACCAAATCTCTTTGTGTTTATCAGTCTAATATCAATGAACTAGTTAGCTACTCTAATTAATGCATAATAACAAGTCTAGACTAAGAACCTAACAATTATTATCCCCTTATGACAAATCTAACAATCAAACCCTGAAATCCCTGGGAAACCCTGAAACCTAACTAGTGGACTACTCAGACATTGACAAGAATGCACAAATCAATATCAAAGAAGAACACATGATTAAAACAATAGAGAAATTATAAAAGGGTTAAAAATCTTCTCCAAATACAGGTTGAATCTCCTCTCTCTCAGTAATTCTCTCAGAATATAAAATAAAGCTTAGTTTTAAAGGCCTAAAACACATTTTTTTATAGGCTAAAAGAGTAAAATAATAAATAAGGAAAACTTGGATAGGCTTGAGGACTTGATTTGTCATTTTGGAAAACTTCAATTCTTGTTCGGGGGATGTGCTCGATCGAGCATAGTGTTGCCCGATCGAGCATATTACATTTTTGCTCGATACTCCTTCTTTGCCCGATCGATCTTGATCTCCGGATTTTTCCAGGAGCATTTGCCCGATCGTGCATATCATAAATCTTTTGCTCGATCGTTCTCTTTAGATGCTCAATCGAGCACTTCTCTCTAAAACTTCTAAAAACTTCTGAAATCTCCTGAAATGCATCGTTTTTCTCTGATTCGACCTGAACACCTAGAATACTGAAGTTCTACCAAATATGCAATGAAAACACTCGGAATAATGCAGAATAGCAAACATAAATGCCCACTATAATGCATCAAAACCGAGTAATATCAACTCCCCTAGACTTAGATCTTTGCTTGTCCTCAAGTAAAGCAAGACCCAATCTGGAAAAGGGGTTTGAAAAGGACCACACATAAACTCACAAAATCTCAAAAACCATAAGTACAGTTACAAAACCAAAAGACACCAATCTCAAACAACTACTTAAATTGAACTGTTCACCACCATTAAACTAATAAGCTGTTTCCTACTCTAAATCCCAAATCAATAAAGTATCAAATCATATCAACCAGCTCTTTAAATTCATTTAAGTTCGGATACATGCATTCTCATCTATGGTATATCAATCAGTTTACTCAAGTACCTTTTCTATCGAAATTCCCATACCAAACAGAGTATCAACCGAATTCCGGTCTTGATCCTTTTCCCCCCTTTCTTACTTCTTTTTTTCTAAAGATTCGCATTTTTTTGCGTTTTTCTTTTCCTTCTTTTTTATCTTTTTTTATTCTTTTCATGTTCGCACTTTTCTGCGTATTCATGATTCTAACTGCTTTTCATCAGTCCCGGAAATGACTACGGACTTCTGGGTCACACTTTCAACAATTTTTCTAAATCGGTTTTCTTTTTTTCTTTTTTTACTTTTCTGAAGGGAGAGAGAGAAAGGACCCATACCGTACTGGAAGAACTTGTCGGCTTTACAGAACATTGAAGAGTAAAGTACCTAATTCTCAAAGTAAATCAACACCATAGACGAGAATATTTCAAATTTATATTAAGTCCTATCATGGCAGAGCTAGCATCAAATCATCAATAACTTTAAAGACTAGAACTTTCAGAAATAAATCAATCAATAATGGGGTTCCAATCCTAATCTGAGCAATTAATCTAAGTCAATTATCTAGAAAAGGTGAAAACCATACCCTCATTTGGCTATTATTATCGTTGATTTTGATCATGGTTCCTTCGACTCGATAGACTCAGCTGGAGTAAAAACAAAAATTTTGAAAAATTTCACCAAAAAGACAAAACATCAAAACGTGGTTAGTATCATTACACTCTCCCCCAGACTTACTTCACACCATCCCGGTGTGAAAATATATTCAAAAGAAGGTATAGAAGTAACCATGATCAATAGAAAAGTTTGTAATGGATAAAAATAGATAATCTATATGAGAAAAGTTCAAGGGAAAAAGGTTTACTAAAATTTAAGTGCTCCCATATCTCTTCTGAACTCCTATGCCTCATTCTTCATGCCTACATAAAGAACAAACACTCAAGAGAAGTGTAAGTAATGGTTGAACAACGATTTGAGCAATGATAGTTTTAAAAACTAACAAGAATCAGCTGTAAGAGAAACCATTAAGGCATTTTGTTCGACCAATACTAATAAAAAATCAGCAAGCATCATATAATAGAGGCATCATCCAGAACAGTAAACATCAATCATTCCAGCATACATAATCAAATGGTAAGTAAAGAGCAATGATCAAGCATTACTAATTATAATTAGCAAGAAACAAGAGTTACTTAATGAGAAAAACCAATCAATCATGAATCTAAAATCAACTAAAATCAAAACACAAGAATGATGGTGAATGGTGAACAATGATCTAAGCAATACTAATCAGAATTAGCAAGAATCAAGAGAGAAACCATTTTAACAACCAACAGTTCAAGTAAAAAAGATGAGTGATGATAATAGAAGAGATAACCTGGAATGTCATGAAGAAACTTTCACCAGTAATAACTTGAAACACTTTAAACCCAAAACTAAACATAAGTAGGTTAGGACTGATTCAAAATAGAAAAAAATAAATAGACTCTAAATATAGTGGGTCGCCTCCCACTCAGCGCTTTGTTTAACGTCACTTAGCTTGACGGTACTTACCTCTAAGTAAGAATGGGATCAACATCCAGCGATGTTCCATAACAAGCTCCAAATCCAGACATCTTCAGCTGCAGAACTTTCCCCATTACATCCTTTGCAATATCAATCCCTTTCTCTTTGAACTCTGGGGTGAGTAAGACTCTAAACCTTGAGAAGGTCTTTGAGAACCCTTTGCTTTTCACCTTATACTCAGTGGTATCCCCAACTATTGCTTGAGGGATCACAACTACTTGAGATTCTTGCTTTTCTTTCTTTGGTCTCACTTTCACCTTCTCTTTAACTTTTGGATTGCTATTCCTTGTTGAGATTGGAGGCCCCTTGTGTAAAACTTCAGTAACTACATACTTAGGATCTGGTTCAATATGAACTTCATTCTTTTTCTTTACCCCTTTCACCACAGTTAGCCTAAAGATCCCTTTTGAAGGAATCGCTGGATAGAAAACTCCTTTCTTGATGTTTTTCAGAGATATTCGCCGATTGGATAAATCAACAACAGCTCCTACGGTTGCAAGAAAGGGTCTTCTAAGAATCAAGGGTTCATATGAATGCTCATTCGTCGCCAAGATGTGGAAATCAACAGGGACGAGGCAATTACCAACTTGTACCAAGAGGTCTGGGATAAAACCACTAGAAGAGACAGTAGAATCATTAACAAGTGTGAAAGTCATATGAGATGGTTGGATAACTGATAGTCCCAACTGTTTTTCAACAGTCATCGACATGACGCTCACATTAGCTCCAGTATCACAAAGAGAATCGATGAATTCCACTCCATTGATCGAACAAGGAACTAAGAATTCCCTTGGATCTTTCACTTTATGAAGCTTCCTAAGTATATTAGATGACTTTCCAATCATCTCATCAACTTTAAATTCTAATATAGGGTTTGTAGAAGGCACCAGATAAGGAATTTGGGCTTATAGGAGATTTCAGAAATTTTTGGTTCCAGGAGGTTCTGCTCGACCGGGCAAGTGTTGCCCGATCGGGCAAAATCCCCTGTTTCGTGTCTGAGAAAACTGCTCGATTGGGCACAAGGTCTGCTCGATCGAGCATATGTTCCTAGAAATTTTTCATGAATTTGCTCGATCAGGCTGATGATGCCCGATCAATCTGTTTCTCCGGAAGCGATTTGCTCGATCGGGCAAAGGTTGCTTGATCGGGCAGATATCTCTGCATCAATTTCCAGATCTTCAAAATCTGCATCTTCTTCCAAATTCCCAACCAAAGTCTTGCAATACCCTTTTGGATTCTCCCCAGCTTTCCCAGGAAAGACACCAGCTTGTCTCTTCACAGCTTCAAAAGTCTGAGCAACATCCAAATGCTTCACATGAGTTGATAATGCATCAAACTTTTGATTCAGCTCTTTCACTTTTCCTTGGATCAATGCTTGGAACTGTTGTTGTCCTTCCAGTAGTTGCTTAAACATCATCTCAATTGAATTACTTGGTTGAGGTTGAGCTTGTTGGAATACAGGCTGAAAGGTTTATGGAAAACCGCCTGAATTATAATTCTACACAAAGGATTTCTGCTGATGTGGATAATGTTGATCTTGGGGGTTCTCAACATTGGTATTCCTCTAAGACAAGTTGGGATGAGTATTGTTAAAACCTTGATTATAACCTTGGTTGTACACCCTTTTAACTTGAGCATTGATGTAACTCACTTCCTTCTCAACTTCACCAGTATTCTGTTCTTGAACTGCAAAGCAATTAACTTCATAATCATCTACAGCACTAATATGTTTCTGAGTTTGACCCTTTAGAAGCTGATTGATTAGTCTTTTCACCTCTGAGAATTCTCCTTTCAGCTCTGAGATCTATGAGTTAGCAGCTAATACCGGAACCTTTGTTCGGCGATCAAACTTTGAGCAATGATTGCTATTACTAGCTGCCAGATTCTTTATCAAACGATATGCATGAGGAACATGTTTCCGTATAAAGTCTCAATCGCTTGTTATATATAAGGACATCTGATATTTCTGTTCAATTCCTCTATAATGAGACTTACATCTGAGAAATCGTGATGTGGACAATCACGAAGCAGCTCTTTAAATTGTTCCCAAGATTCATAGAATGATTCTATAAGGGCTTTAGCAAAAGCAGAGATCTTGTTCCTTAGGGCATTATTCCTAGTAGTAGTGAAGAACTTGTTTATAAACCTGGCTTTGTAGTCAGCCCAAGTTACTATAGATCTTGTAGGTAGAGACTTCAGCCAACGAAGTGCTTTTTCAGCTAAGAAATGACTGAACAAACTACAGTGCATGAAATCGTTGGTTACTCCGTTGAGTTTGATAGTGCTACATATGTCTTCAAAAGTATCAATATGATTCATTGGGTTCTTGTTAGGTAAACCACTGAATTGGTTGTTACGAATCATTTGAACAAGTGAAATAGGGAATTTGTATTCCCTTCGCTGAGGTTGAGTGGGTTGGATGAGATTCCTATTAGCATAGTATGCTTGAGGGTTGTTGTATGAACCAACTAGAGGAGGGTTCTGACCATTGAGCATATGAACTCTCTTCGGATCTCCATACATAACAAAATTCCTTGCATCTATGTTCTCAGGGTTTTGAGCTTGGTTGTTAACAACTCTTTGTTGGCCTTGTGGCACTTGATTGTCGTTATCACTACATTATCCTTGGTTAATGAGTTGATTGAGTCTAAGAACTGGTGGATCGTTTTGATCTTGGGGTCCGTCCGAAATGAATTGATCAACGTTCCCAGCCATTTGACTAGATGAGCTTTCGTCTTTCTTGATCTTCCAGTTTGAGCGTTCTATTCTTGCAAGTTCCGAATTACCGAGGCTTAGTAAATCAGAGGATTTGTCAGATCTTCAGATCATACACCTGTAAGACAAAGACAAGCAAAGAAGAACATGATCAGTACTGAAAATAAAAACTTTAGACGAGATTCTAATAAAAAAACTAGAAAGGAACAATTGGTCCCCGACAACAGCGCCAAAATTCTGATACGTTAAGAATTTAATCCTAAACTAGTACTCCAGAGAAAAATTCAATGTAGCATAGCAAAGGGTATCAAATCCACAAAGACCAGAATAGTACACGTTCAGTTTTAGTTTCAAATCTAGCTAAAGCAGAAATAATAATGTTGTTTGTAAACGAATCAAAACGGTAAATAGAAAACGGTTTCAAACTATAAAGTAAAAGCGTCAGGTATCAGGGAAACCACAGGTAATCAGGATTGAAAGTCAATTTATCGTTCAGGGATTTTCTTTTGAAAATAGTTCTCAACATGAAAGACAACAATGGAATAATCTCTTCTCAGAGTATTAAGCCCTGACAAACTCTCGCCGTCTTTTAAATAATTGATCATGCATTACATTTCAGATTCAATTGTTCACAAGCATTCAGGACAATACTCTCGCAAGCAAGAACACTTATTCATCTAGACTATATCCAAATTTTATACCAAATCTCTTTGTGTTTATCAGTCTAATATCAATGAACTAGTTAGCTAATCTAATTCATGCATTAATAACAAGTCTAGACTAAGAACCTAACAATTATTATCCCTTTATGACAAATCTAACAATAAAACCCTGAAATCCCTGGGAAACCCTGAAACCTAACTAGTGGACTACTCAGACATTGACAAGCATGCACAAATCAATATGAAAGAAGAACACATGATTAAAACAATAGCGATATTATAAAAGGGTTCAAAAATTTTCTCCAAATACAGGTTGAATCTCTTCTCCCTCAGTAATTCTCTCAGAAAATAAAATAAAGCTTAGTTCTAAAGGCCTAAAACACATTGTATTTAGGCTAAAAAGTAAAATAATAAATAAGGAAAACTTGGATAGGCTTGAGGACTTGATTTGCAATTTTGGAAAACTTCAATTCTTGTTCGGAGGATGTGCTCGATCGAGCATAGTGTTTCCCGATCGAGCATATCACGTTTTTGCTCGAGACTCCTTCTTTGCCCGATCGATCTTGATCTCCGGATTTTTCCAGGATCATTTTCCCAATCGAGCAACTATGTTGCCCGATCGTGCATATCATAAATCTTTTGCTAGATCGTTCTCTTTAGGTGCTCGATCAAACACTTCTCTCTGAAATCTCCTGAAATGCATTGTTTTGCTCCGTTTCGACCCGACACCTAGAATACTGAAATTCTACCAAATATGCAATGAAAACACTCGGAATAATGTAGAATAGCAAACATAAATGTCCACTATTATGCATTAAAACCGAGTAATATCATCTGTTCCTTGAATAAAGTATACGAGCTATTTATGGATAATTGAATAAAGTATGCGAGTTATTTTGTCTCCATTTTTGGTCTTTACACGTTTTTCATCATTTTTTTCTTCTAAATTTGTTTTTATAGCTATTAATAGGCGGAGAGCAAGATGCATTTGCTAATTTCTTTTTTTTTAATCAATTTGTGAGCGATCTTTATTTCATATGTTTTTCTTCGGCTCTCGAAATTTTAGGTATCTTTTTTCTTGCATTCAATTTATTGAGGGCTCCTCGTAGTTTTATTGTTAAATCGTTTGTTTTGTTATAGGAATATTCAGTTGTCTTTCTCTTCTGTTGTGTTCTTATTTCATATTTTTTCTCTAGTTTTAAATTATGGTTTTGTTTCAGTTAGATATGTCTTTTAATTTTCCGCTAATTTGCATATTGGATTGTGCATTGTTTTTTTGTGTTCATAGTGACATAAAAAATGGGGTGCATATTAATTTTCTTTATGTATTTTATAAATAATATTTTCATATATCTTTATTAAAAGATATGAAACAAAAAATGATAAACAATATAAATATTATCCATATAATTAAATTATTTATTAAATATTATATTTAATTATAATAATTATATTTTTATCTTGTTGTCCTTTTTTTTCTTCCTCTACATTCATCACTTATTTTTTCGCACCTTCTCCCTAATGTTTTTTTTTCTCTTTTATCTATGCTAAAATATATATTTCTCGTGAATACTCCAACCAATTATCTTGTCGATGAATTTAACGTCGTCGTTGGATTGAGTTTCATGTATATTTTGGATGATTTAGGCTTTCTCGTCTTTTTCTTTTGAATGGTGTAGATTATGGGTTTTTTTAGTTTTTCTTCTTCGTATAGAACTTTTGCATTTTTTTATTTTGGGATTGTAGTTTATGAAATTTTAAGGTAATTCAATAGGTAACTCAACTTCTAGGGTAAATTATTTGTTTAATTATACTATTAATTATAATATTTATATTTTAAATTAAAAATATTTTTCTCTCGTCGTTTTTTTTTCTTCTTTTCTTTACAGTCATCACTTATTCTCTCTCGCCTTCTCCCTAAATATTGCTTCCTCTCTTGTATCTATGCTAAAATATATGTTTCTCGCAGCTATTACAACTAATTATCTTGCCGGTGAATTTGAATTTAGTTAGACACATCGAAAGTTTGTTTCTAATAATTCGAACATAGGTTTTAATACTCTGAGATGAGATTATTCTATTTATGTTTTTCATGTTGAGAACTATTTTCAAAGAAAATCTTGCATGTTAACTATGGTTTTTAAACCTGAATACTTGTGGAATTCCTAATGCATGACGCTTTTATCTATTGATTTCAACTTTGTTTATTTTAATTATTGCTTTAATTCAATTACAATCATCTTTTTATTCTGTCTTAACTTGATTTGAAATTGAACTGAAAGTTGTGTTATTTGGTCTCTGTGAATTTAATTTTTTTACTGTGTTATAGTTATCTGTTGTCTCTAGCATAGTTTAAGATATAAATTCTAGACATATCATGCTTTTAGTATGATTGGGACAACCTTGGTTACTGTTCGTGATGAATACCTAGAGGCCAGCTGCTCTTTTCTTGTTCCATCGCTGAATCTCCAAAGAATTTAATTCGGTGGATAATTGATTAGCAAGTCTTATTTTGCATGATGACATACACTAACAAATATGTTATTTTTTTAAAAAAAACAAACAGAATATTATTGATCAGGGTTGAATACAGAGATGGAATACAAGGACGGACACAACAGCGAGCCAAAAACAGCATAGCCATAAAGATGAAATTTAAAAAACCAAATCACAACTGCTGAAACACCTCCAGCGAACAAAAGTCTAACAATCTGAGCAAAGAATCTAGAGAAACGGCGAAGAGAACCAAAGAACCAAACTGAGAAGACCAAGCCGAGAACCAAAGGATGATCGAAACTAATCGCAGATCGAATTAAAGACGATTAGAGCTTCCTCCTATACCAAATCACAAACTACCTCACCTTGAAAAGAGCGAATTGGTGCTGAGCCGGCAAGCAATAACCGAGAGGCCTAACAAGCCACCGAGCTTCCGGAACAGGCCAAGTCAAAAGACTAGGAAAGCCTTGACAGCAACCAAAAGGAATGAAAAGATCTCGGTCGGATCCAAATGTAGAGACAAGGAGCGAAACTACTCCACCCTGAAACTCGAACTCTGAAGAGATCGAATAAAGACCGAAGGGTAGGAGACTGATGACCAACAGCAAAAGCAAACGGCAAAGAACAAAACAGAGAGAGAAACAAGATCAACACACGCCGAAACTAATAATCAATTAGGCCAGAACCAAAGCCAACGCCAAAGAACTGAGTTCCCGGAGGCACTCCACATAGACGAGAGTTTGAGAGCCAAACAAACTCTAATAAGAGATGCCCTAAGACCCTGAAGAAAAAGGACCACAGGAGAACCGTCGAAACCAACATAACCCCAACCTGCAGGCCCAAACAACCCTGGAACACAGCAGATCAACTAACCTACCAAGCAGATAGGATGCAGAGCCACAAGGAGAGAGATACAAACTAGAATCTGGGAGATAACCAAGGCCAAAAGACGAGGATTGCAACAAAACCTCATCGGCAAGAACCGAACCAACCCGCACTCCAACCTGCACAACACGGCGCCGAGAAAAGCAGAAACCTCCACTAGAACCAGAGAAGCAAAAACGCACCGCCGGAGAAAGGAGAGGAAACCGCCGCGAAAACCCAAAACCGAGAGCAGAGGAAGGAGGCGGAGGAGAAAGAACCAACTGATGAGGAGGAGGCTAGCCATAAACCGAGGAGGAAGACCGAAGACTAAAGAAACGAAAAGAGCGGGCGATGCCGGCCAGCGTCGACGCCGCCGCCGGCGAGATCTAGAAGTTAAGCGCTACCTAGGAAATCGTGCCTGAGAGCAAATAGGGTTTTTTTTTTTAGAAAACAGAACAACAGTGGACTAGTAACAAATATGTTATTTAAAGAGATATTTAGTAAAATAAGTATTCTTACTTTTATTATAGGTAATGGGATAATTTTGATTAACAAACTAGAGATTTTGGTACTTTTATATTAATATTAATGTACCATTAATCTTTTGATCGATGCCTAAACTAACCCTTTGTATGTTTTTATATTTAATTAATCTTAGTTTTATGAAGATTCCTAAATAATTTTAAAACAATTAAAATGTAAGAGTTAGGAAATCAAAATTTTCTAGATTTATACTACTCTCTTTATCACGGTAGAAGAAAAAACCAAAAACACAAGACAAGATTTCTCATTCAATATTCACCTTTCAGCATTTACTGTTCAACATTCACTGTTCAACATTCACCATTTAACATTCATCATTTATCATTCATCATTCAAAGTTCAACGTCACCATTCATTATTCACTATTCTCCATTGATTAATTTCACCGCTTATCATAATTACCATTTAAGTTGTTTTTTTCTCGAACAGGAGAAGATAAAAGTAGCTTAAGCTTTTTTGGGTTCTTAAGTAATTTAAGTTTTTTTTTCATTTATTTATTTTTTGTTTAAATATAAATTAATCAATATTATTTTTAAAATAACTTTAAACAAAAAAGTCAGGTATCTTGGTTGCGGGAAGGTGATAGGATACTCAGTATTTCCACGCAATCACCAAGCAACGACGAGCAAGGAATCGGATCTCGGGCCTGTTTAAAGGGAACGGTTCTTGGACTGAGAAGGAGAAGGCCATGGAAGCATAGGATGTGTCCTATTTTCAGGATCTTTTCACAAGCTTGGCGGGAGTGAATTTGGATTTGGTGATGCAACCAATTCTGCCAACTATTACATATGATATGAATTCCCAAATGCTTAGACTTGTTCTCGCCGAGGAGATCAGAGAAGCTCTTTTTGCGATGGATCCAAAGAAGGCTCCAAGACCGGATGGTATAACTGCGCTTTTTTCCAACGTTACTAGCATCTTGTTGGAAATGATGTAGTAACGCTGGTCCAATAGTTTATGGAGAGCGGAACTCTGAATAGTCGGCTGAATGAGACTAATATTTTCCTTATCCTGAAGTTGGATAGACTAAAAGAGATGAAAGATTTTCGACCTATCAGTCTTTGTAATGTTATTTAGAAGATTGTGTCCAAAGTATTAACGCAACGGTTAAAGGTGTTCTTACATGTTATAATCTCTGAAATCCAATCGGCTTTTGTGGGTAGAAGGGCTATCTCTGACAATATTTTCATGGCCCAAGAAGCCTTTCATGCTCTTCAAACTATGAAATCTTGTCAGAATAATTTCATGGCCATTAAGACAGATATGGTTCCAAGGCTAACGTTTTTGCTTATGTTTAGGATCGTTTAAATAGTAGAACCAATGGTTGGTCTGCTAATTTCCTATCGAAGGGAGGGAAGGAGGTTATGATTAAGTCAGTTTCACAAGCTTTACCCACTTAAAGGAAGCCTCAGGCTGGGTTTATGCACACAACAATATTCCTTAAGTTAAAGGCAGTGGACAAGGGCGGGGTGACTGTAATGCGCCCACATAGAATTATTTCTGGTGATAATGTATGTTTTGTCGATGGTTCATGGAAACAATATGATCATATATGTGGTTTGGGATGGATTCTTAAAAATCAATATGGTATGAATTTGATAATGGGATCAAGGGGTCTATTTCAGGGGATCTCTGCACTTCATGTGGAGCTTTTAGGTCTCCTCTGGACTATGCAGAGTCTGCACAATTTGAACCGACCATATGGTACATTCTACACAAATTCACAAGAGTTAGTAAATATGCTTTCGAATCCTTCAGACTGACCGGCTTTCAGTTCAGAGTTGAATAATGTAGACGCTTATAAAAGGTTTTACCCAGAGGTGAAATTCAAAGACTGCTCGCGGACTGCAAAGGGACAAGCATATTTTCTAACTGGAGCAGCCACGAAGTGCGACCGATGTTCTACTTTTGTTGGTACTAGTTTACTTATATGGATGACTAGAGACGCTTCAATAGTGTTATAGTTTTATAGTTTCTTTATAATTTATGTATTTGGTGACAAAAAGAAATAATTGAAATTAATATTAAAAATAAATTTATAAAATAAAAGTACCTAATATCAATTTAGTTTTGAAAGTACCTGTTTTATAAATTATAAATATAAAAGGTGCATATCTAACTAAATTTCTCTTATTTTAATCAAGATGTTTTATTTTACACACTTATGTTATGAGATATATATAGTTAGTCTTAAGATTTTAAAAATCGTAATTTAACACTAAAAAAACATGCTAGAATTGCATATATTAAGTGAGCCACTTCCTTAACTAAAACTTAAAAATTAAAAAATTGCAAACTTATGTTTGCTCTATATAGACTCAAAATCGGATATATATATATACATATATATATATACATACATATATATATATATATTGGTGAATCCAATTGTACACAATGATAATCACCGTTCAACATTCAACATTCAACATTCAACATTCAACATTCATCATTCACCATTCAACATTCACCATTTAACATTCATCATTTATCATTCAAAGTTCACCATTCACAATTCACAATCTTCCATTTAATTATTCACCGCTTATTATAATTACCATTTAAATTTAACTTTTTTTCGAGCAGGAGAAGGTAAAAGTAGTTTAAGTTTTTTTGGGGTTCTTCAGTAATTTAATTTTCTCACTTATTTTTTGTTTAAATATAAACTAATCAATATTTTTTTAAATAACTTTAAAAGAAATAACTTAACAATATTTTAAAGAAATTAAAAGTAATTTTAAACACATATTGATAAGGTTATAAACAAGATTTAATTCAACTTTCTATGTGGGATATTGTGTTTTTATTCTCAAAATTAAAAATAAACGAAAAATATATTATAGTAAAGATTTATTTTGTATATAGTAAAGAAAAAATAATCCGTAATTTATTTTAAAAGCTTTAAATATTTAATATTTATGCAGATTGATTTCAAACTATAATATAGTCTCTAGATCCTACTAAGTAAAATTAATAAATGAATCTAAAAAATATTTTGTTTTTTCATTAATTTGTATGTATAATAAAAAAATTATGATAGCGATAAGTCATTCAAATATAGTAATTTGGTTCCATTAAAAACCCAATCAGATCAAACCAAAAATTTTTGTACTCAAAATCCAATTAATTTTAGATTTCCTGCATTTAAACTACTTCATCAAAATTTTTGTAAGAATGAAAATAATCTTACAAATGTATATAAGAGGTAAAAAAGAAAGAAAAAAATCTTTTAACTTCCATGTGTTTATTTTAAAAAGCCGAAATTTTTTAGGGAATATGTTATACTAATATTTGATTATGTTAAGATTTGATTTATTTATATCACCAATTTTATGCGAACACATTTTAGTTGAATTATTTTGATTAATAATTCTGACCCGGTTAACTTAATATGAATCACTTTCAGTTTATATATTCAGTTTGGTCGAAAATATAATTTAATCAAAGTCAAATTGTACCTAAACCACTAAAGAAATTCAATTTTTTATCACATACATATTTTTAACTCGGTTCCACTCAAAGACCGAATTAAACAAAATAATTTTTTGTACTATTTAGATCCTGAACAAATCAGATTTCATGCAACTTGACCCATTAAGAAAATAATATTATCATATTTATTTTATAAATTTGATTCCTCTAAAAATAAAGTTTAGTTTATTATTTTGTTATGCTTAGATCCCAGTTAATTCGGGTTTCCTAAAGTCACTATACCAAAATTGGTGTAAGATGAAAATTGATCTTAAAACACACACACATATATATTTTATTTTTTATTGTTTATATAGAAATGAAAAATTTATTTAAGTATATTTGAAGAAAACTTAAGATGTGACATGATTAAACTTTTTGACTTTATTTATTTTAATAAAAATACAGAGTTTTGTAAATAAAACTTAAAGATTACAAAAACTAGACTTTTAGAAATTTTAGAGACTTTTTTAGAGAGAGAAGTGATTGTGAGAATGCTTGTGTGCTTCTTGTGAACCCAAAGGTGAGTATTTATATTAAAGTCTTTATTACTGATCTTGTAGAGGGAATCTTCATTATTGATCTTATAATAAGTATTTGTCTTTTGCTTTTTTGTTTGATTAGTGGATGTTGAAGTCTTGGGTCCATTCTTGTTTGCTTTGTTATACTTCTTTTGTTGTAATCTTATTATTGGTGAAACATAGTAGGTAGCAAGTCTTGTAGTAGGTCTTTGTGGGTCCCATGGGTCTTATAGTGGGTCCCATTTGTTTCTTGATTTTATCGGAAGTCGTTTATTTTTCCAATAGTACATCGTATACATATATACTCTGTATTTTATTTTGTATCTAGACATTGTAAACAAGTAGTTTTACACTTACAACCAAAATAAAATACAGAGTCTATCAGAATATACATTATTTTTGAAGAAATTTATATATAATAATATTACCTTTTTATTATTATTACTAGATTTAAGCCCGCACTATGTGCGAGGTAAATTTTTTTTATCTTTTTAATGAAATGTAAGTTTTTTTCTTTTACATTAACATTACCAATTTATTGTTTTTATAATTATACTGAAAAGTTAACTCTCATGAATCTATTTATGACATGTTTCTTTTTTTTATTTAGATGTTGCATTTATATACAAACATTCAAATGTTATTCGTTTGATCACTTTAAAATCAATATCCAGATGCAACATATGGGTTCAAAGTACTAAAATTTGAAATTTATAGATATTTGCAATGCTAAAAAAATCTGAGTTTAGGTTCAACATCTCAAATGTGTAAAAGACAAAAAAAACATGGAGAAACACACGTGTTTCTGCCATCTGCCAAGAATACAGAAACACGTTTTCCCATAAAAAATGTAGAAACATGAGAACATATTTTTCTGCCAAATTCATTAATGACATTTTTATCATACAATATTTTTAAAATATTTGACCTTCAAAATTTGAATATATCCTTACCCAAATAAGATTTACAAAATTTTATTAGTCTTACATTTAAAATTGACTTTAATAAATAGTTTAATAAAACATGACCCAATGTATATAACACTAATAACATCGATCAGTTTGGAAAAGTTTTTGAATGTTGGATAGAGAGCAACGGTCGAGATTATTCCACCATTTAACTCGGTATTCTTTGACTATAGAATATGGCATATCGAGAAAGGCAGTGATGAGGTTAAAGTGCCATGAACATATCTATGGTATACCCATGTTTGCATGAGATAGAATTTTTTTATATAGCCCTATGGCTTTGTTGGTGAGATGTTTGACATAGTATGAGTAAGAGGTTTTGATAACTTCTGGTGGATAAATTTGGTCAATTGATCCAAACCAGTACCACCATTCATTTAACCATCATGGTACGTGTTTAGGGAATTTTGGGTCTAAGGATATGAACCAAGAATGGTCACATGGACGTAGGTAAAGAAAGCGAAACCAAGTGTTTTGGTAATCGGTGTAAGAATAGCCATGAACTGGATATCCTGGTTGGAAGAAAAGTCTTGATGTATGGAGATGTAAAAGACCAAGATTCTGGATAGAGGCTATGGGAATTATTTTACAAGTTGAATAGGAGATAAGATTTGGATTGGTTTTATCTGGATAATGAGTAACTTCGATAGATTTAGAGTCTACGAGAATATACTCGTAATAGGTTCTGTTTTTGGTTACATTATCAGTGAGGTAAAAGGCGTCTTGATAAAATGTTCGGTTGACAAACTGTTGGAGTTCTTTGAGTTTTATTGGTTCTATATAATGGGTGGACATAAGATGTTGTTGATGTGGTTTAAGGAAATAGGTAGATTTGGCTAGTGGTTCTTGGATAGTGGTTGAAGTTTGGCCTTTAGATAACTGTAAGTAATTTAAATATAACACACACATACACATACACGCACACACATATGAATTCGAAATGAAAGTGACTGTTTTTCAATTTCCGATATGAGATCTTGTGTTTTTTTTTTTAAGTTAGGTGGGATTTGATTTTGTTAAAATTTGATTTGTATATATTAATATAGAAATATATTATGTAATTTATGGTAAAAATAATAAATATCTAAGATAGCAATTTGCTCCTAAATTTATGGTAGAAAATATTATTGTTTAGAATGTAGAATAAAAAATTATGATTTAGAAAATTTTAAGTAATTCAAATATAGCAATTAGCTCTTCAATTTTTTTCGGTTATACTTCTATATTTCAAAAGTATTATGAAAAAGAAATAAATATAATTATTGGCGCAAGTGAATAATATATGTAAAAATTATTAACTTAGATATAAGGTAACCACTCTCTTTGAAAATATATTTTGTCTAAATGATAGTGAATTTGAAAATTTGAATTTTAGTATATAATTTTAAATAATCTCTAAATGATTCTCACTCATGTTTTAATTTTTTGGTTCTTTTATGCAATTTTTTCGTATTAAAATTTTGAATTTTTTGGAATTAATTTAATTATTAAATTTAATTATTTTGATTAATTAAAGTCTCCCAGCAAACAAAGTATTTGTTAATTTTGGTTTATAATTCAGTTCCATTATAAAACAATTTAAGCAAACCAAATTGTACTTAAACACCTAAAACAAAAATTATTTATCATATTCATTTCTTTTAATTCGGTTCTATTAAAAAAAGTTGTATTAAGATGAATATTTTTTTTACTATTTAGATCATGATTAAATCAGGGTTCTTGCAACTAAATCATTAATATAAAATAATCTTTATCACATTTTCTTGATAAATTCGATTCTATTAAAAAAATTTAACTGAATAATATTTTTTGTGCTCGAGTCCCGAATAAAATTGGGTTTTCTGAAATTACTGTACCAATTTTGGTGTGCGATTAGAATTAATTTTAAAACACATATATATCAAAGTTGCAAATGAGAGAGACTTCCTTCAAGTTTCGATGTGGGATCTTGTGTTTTCTGTTAAAAAGTAAAAAAAATTAAATTAAATAAGATTCAAACCTTGCAGCCACGCATATGAAAAATAGTCATAAACGACTGCGCTAGGTTTGTTTTTTTATTTCCCTTTCTTTTTACACGATTACATATTAAATTTATTTCCGTGTCAAAAGCGTGTCAAAAAAAAAATCCGCGTGTTCATCTGTTTTTTTTCTAATTTTATTTTTGCCAATTTTACCCTTAATTAGTTTTGTGTTAGTGACATATTTTGTATCCCACAATATTATTGTAAGGTTATTTTTAAATGGCTACTCAAATAATATACAGTAGATGATAATAATTTGTTATACAAAGTGTCACATTTTTTTTTGTCAAACTGTTGACACTATGATCAGTATATCTTATAAAGTAACAATTATAAGCGAATATGAAAAGTGTTTTACTTGAACGGTTGAACCACTCATTTTACTATGTTTCCGATACCGTCAGTTAGGCACAAATCTTTTAGCCCACATAAAATTACTTAATGGATCATGTTCGATGTTATTTGAAAGGCCCAAAAATGTCCATCATTCTAAAGACTAAAGTAACTCTTTTTCGTTTACATAGAGATCGAAAGAGGCAGAAATAGATGCTTCACTTTGATATGATAAATCTATCTTTACTTCTAAACCACTCTATCTTTTTCTCTTTGTATAAATTAATCGCTGATTGGTCTTCGGTTATCTTGTCCTTACTGTTGCTGATTCTATAGCTGTCGCATAATTAGAATCTGTCTCATCTCCAAGAATAACCTCTTGTTTAGACAAAAGCATATTGTTGTCCATACTTATCATTTCGATGTGGTACATAACCATTCGGAGCAAGTTTCCGAGCTCACGGTTTTCCAAATTGAAATAGTTTACTTCGTTTCTTAAACACTTAATGTGTCTTTGTTTAAGTAATTTTGACTGCTTAGCCATTTTTATACCTGAAAGAGTAAAACTAGTTGGACACCAATGAGTTTTCATTAGAACGAGAAATGAGAACAACGAAATTAGAGACACAAAACTTATCTTGTAATCCATAGTTTTTTCCAAAGACATAATTGATTACAAGAAAAACATATTCTTCTATTATGGATCTATCACATTTAGATTTTTAATGAGTTTAGTTGTTAGCACAAATAATGAAATGCATCTCATAAATGTCGTTTTTATTTTTACGAATCATTAGATTTTGATATATATAGGAGGATTCATGATAAATTCAATATGCCATAAACATTAAGTTCTAAAACTAAAAAGTTATGTGCAATAAAATTGTAAAAGTCATTATATAGGTTAAAACAATATGGACGTATGTGGTATAATTTTTTTAATGAAAACTTAACAAAAGAAGGATACGTATACAATCCTAAAAACGCTAAAAGAAAAAAGCCTAAAAAAAATCCTAATGGTTCTTCTTTAACTCGAAACTGAGTCGTTTTGGTTCGGATCATCGAGTTGGATCATCAAGAAAGCAACATTTGAATTTGTAATTGTCGCTGTATATGTTGATGATCTAAAACATTATTAAAACTCAGAAAAATATAAAAGACATCAAATTATCTAAAAAAAGAATTTGAAATGAAAGATCCCAGGCAGACAATGTATTATGTTGGTCTTCAAATTGTCTCTCTCGAAAATGTATATTTGTGCATCAGTCCACTTATAAGAAAACAGTGTTAAAACGCTTTAACGTGGATAAATCAACTCCTCTAAAGTACTCTAATATGATCATTATATAACTTACCATTAAAAATATCCCTTCTGACCATTAATTACTAGAAATTAAACCTGCACATTCGCGTGAACAACTACTAACCCTTTTAATTATACAAGAAAATTTATTTAAAAATATTAGTAGGCGAATAGGTATATTTGGTTGATCTATTGCGTTGGTCTAATAATAATCTATCTTGGTTTATGGCATTAGAAGGTTTAAAATTTAAAAAATTGTTTTGGTTCTTCCAAAAATGAGACCAAAGATATACGAATAACCACCTATGTTTCTCATTTTTTCCCCTTCAAATTAGCTAAATAATTAATCTAAGGAGGAGACTCGTTTATAAATTTCAATTGTTTAGCTATTTACTAAAAATATTATTGAGATTTTTGTAATTTACATTTTTGTTATTTTCTCTATAATAGATCCATTGATATAATGAAATTGAATGATCTTATTAGAATAAAAATTTATTTTGAATATATGATATTTATAAATATGTGAATGATTTAAAATTCCATTGCATATATAATATTTAAAATATAAATCATTATACATTTCACATTTGTGAACCAAATTTGTTAAACATAATAATTTAAACGGTACTATATGTAAAGTTTAACATTTCTTTTTAAAAAATAATTCTTATTTATTAGAACTGATTTTCTAAAAGTGAAATTAAGAATCTTCTTCTTTCTCTTCCTCGTAGTTGAATTTGATAAATTTTGAATACTCTTGCTATTTTTCTTTTGTTGAATTTCCAACAATAAAAGTCATTGGTTTAAATTTCTAAAAATTCTAATATGTATCTTCATAACATCAAGAAACGGCAGATGAGGACCCATGAAAATGTTTATTTATTTAATTATTGATATTTTGTTTAGACAATTTATCAAAAACGAAATAATCGCAATTCATTAGTTATTCTTATATATATATATATATATATTATTGTCTTACATTTCAATCTAAAATTTTGTCCCAAAAAATTAATCTGACAAATATTTTGTTTTGTATTTTTGCCATAATGGAGGATTATAAGTGTCTCTGTTGAAGTACAAATTTCATATGGGTTCAAAATTCATATTCGAATTTTGATTTGAATTTGAAAATTTAAAAAATAAATTTTTTTGGAGCAAAAACATAGTAGCATGCATTATGACAATAGATTAAAACATTACACATGTTTTATAAATAATGTTTGTCAATAAGTTTCTCAACTAAAATAATAATTTATAAATTATAAGTACAAATCAAAATTATTATAGAACTTTGACTGAAAATTTATTTCATTATTAGCAGAAATGTGTATCATATGTTGGAATTGTGTACATAAAATAATAATGTTTTACAAAATTAATTTTTAATAAACTTTTATTCACTAAAAACCCTACTGCTATTTCTCTTCTTCAAATTCATTTTCGTTCCAAGATAAATTGAATGCCTTAATGTCATGCTTTTTATAGTCTATAGAAACGATCGAGCAGTAAGGAAATAAAATCTCGCACTATTTTTATTTTTTTAAAAAAGATGGCTGATAGATGTCTTTCAAAAAACCACTTGACTAGCAAATGTTGCAAAAATTTAAAGTATCTAATTCTCTTAGGACTCTCTTTCTCACTTAGAGTATCTCCTTTTCTTTTGTGAACAGAGTATTTGACTGGTTTATGTGGCTAGGATTCATCTAAATCACAAAATTTATTGTGATATCACTGTTAATCATCAAGTCTTCCCCAAATTGTTCAAGAATCTCTCATCTCTCGAACATCATCATCTGTCCTAAGGTGTTAGATTCTTCATCAAGACCTGTTTGCTGGAAAATGGCTTCATCCTTGAACAAAGGCTTATATGGTTTAACATTAGAGGAGAATGAAGAACCATAGATCCTCCCTAATCGTCTAGAGTATTGCTCCTCTCAAGGTAACTCTCTTAGTCTTATTGGACGTCTGTTAAACCCTAAAGAACAGAAGATATCTTCCTTCATAAAGAAATGCCTAGGAAATGACAGTTATATGAAAAAGTACGTGGAGTGGCTCTAACCCAAGAAAAGTTTCAGTTTCATTTCAAATATGAACAAGATTTAGAAGCTATCCTCTAGAAAAGGGTTTATACCTTTAATCAATGGCCTATAGTGATGGAAATGTGGCAAGAAACCCCCCCCCCTGAAGATTCTCTACAACATTTCTCTGTTTGGGTTCAATTAAGGAACATTCCTATGAATCACTATACTGAAAGAGCTATAATGGATTTGGCAGAGTTTGCAGGAGAAGTGAAAGAACTAGCCTTTGATCCTTCAAAATCTCAGGTTAATGACTATGTAAGAGCAAGAGTTATTTTCAACGTGAACAACCCTGTTAGAAGGTTTAAGCAGATATGTCTCCCCTCTGGTGAAATGGTTAAAATTCTCTATGACTATGAACGAATCCAGATGAGGTGTTATACTTGTCAAAGACTAACTCATGCCAAAGAAGACTGTGAGCTTGCTAAAGCTTATTCTGTCAATGTAAAATCCCTATCATCTGGCAAGATATCTGCTAATAGTTCATCTTCATCGAAAACTAAGTCAACAAGCTCTCAAGGGTTCTCTGCCTCAGACCCTCTGTATGGAGTAGTAAAAGACTCCTTTGCTGGCTTTGATATTCACACTGGAAGACCAAAAATTGCAGAAGTTATCTTGGAAGAAATGAGACTCTACTTGAAGACTGCAAATGGTCCTGAAAGAATTATAAGAGAAGAAAGAGTGAAAGCTTCCTTGGTAGATATTGAGAAGGACTCTTTACTTCAGAAAACAAAGCTAAGACTAGAATCCCCCCCCCCCCATTATCTCTTCAGATATCAATAAGGGCAAAGGACTGACTTTTGATTTTTCTCAATCAGATCAATCATGGAATTCATCAGCTCCTAAGCAAAACCAAACCAAGCTTCTAGCAGCACCAATGCAGGCTGCTAACTCTCTTCCAGTTAGGATGCAACACAGAGGAGCAAGGCTATCTCTCACTCACATTCCAGTTGGACCTACTGATCAGACCTCCTTCTTGGATCTTATGGTAACAGGTACTAACCTGCTAATGGGTAGTACTTCCGGGACCAAACGAAACTCTGTGAAACCTAGAAAGAGGCCTTGTAAAGCAACAAGAGAAAAGAGAAGGTTGGAGGGTGTGGCCCCAAGGAATAACCAAAATGCAGAAGCTTTCAAATTCAAAGGAAGCACATCAAAAAGGAAGGAAACTCAAGGCTTGAAGAGACTATCCAAGAAAGCCCTAAATCAGCAAGGTTCTGAGGCAGCTCCTATTGAGGGGCTGTCTCCATTCATTATGAGTCTTTTATTGTGGAATTGTCAAGGCTTAGGAGGTTTTGAAAACTTGACAATTCCACGCCTTAAGGAAATGAGGCTAGAACATTTCCTTGATATATTTTTTGTAATGGAAACTATGCATAATAGCAATGTTTTGTTTGACCTCCAAGTCTGGTTAGGCTATAAACAAGTTTTCACGGTTAATCATATTGGTAAAAGTGATGGTTTAGCCCTTTTTTGGAAAAAGGTGTAGATGTTTCTATTCTGCACTATGATAAGAACCTTATAGATGTTAGTGTGGTGCTAGGCAATTCTTCTTTCTTCCTAACCTGTGTGTATGGTCATCCAATGATCAAATTCAGAGAAAAGGTGTGGGAAAGATTATCAAGATTAGGAACTCAAAGGAAAGGAGCTTGGTGCATGATGGGGGACTTTAATGAAATAAGAGATAATCAAGAGAAATTAGGGGGGCCTCTTAGATCTTCAAAATATTTTATCCCCATTAATTCAATGCTGGCAGCTTGTCATATGAAGGAACTCCCAAGTGTAGGAAATGGCTTTACCTGGAAAGGGAAAAGGCACTCACATTGGATATCATCCAAACTGGACAGAGGATTCGGGAACAATGAGTGGCTCAACATGTTTCCCCAAAGCAATCAGGCATTTCTAGACTTTAGAGGCTCAGATCATAGGCCAATTTTAATTAAACTTATCTCAAGTCAAGAAACCTCCAAAGGCAGATTCAGATTTGATAAAAGACGAGTATGTAACCCTCAAGTCCATGAAGCCGTCAAAACAGTCTGGTCTTTTAACAGAAGGTCTAGCAACCTTAAAGTCTCAGAAAAGATTAAAGCTTGCAGAAGTAACTAGCCATTGGAACAAGGAACATAATATCAATTCTAAATCCGTTTTACAGAAACTTAAACAAGACCTTGAAGAAGAACAATCCAATCTCTAACCCTGTTCAGATATAATTTTCTTGCTAAAAAAACAGGTGAGTTTAGCCTATAGAGAGGAGGAAAAATTTTGGAACCAAAAGAGTAGAGAAAGATGGTTAAACCTGGGAGAAAAAAACACCAAATATTTTCACTCTTTAGTACAAGCAAACAGAAAAAAAAAACAGATTGGAGAAAATTAAAAATGCAGAAGGGCATTATCAAAGAGGAGAAGCATCAATAGGAGAAGTGGCAGTCTCCTACTTCCAATCTATTTTTACCTCAGTCAATCCAATCATCCTAGATCAAGACTTCTTTGGTTTCCAGCCAAAGGTTACAGAAGCAATGAATGCCAGACTGATAAGGAATGTTACAGATGATGAAATCAGATTGGCAGCTTTCTCAATCAATCCCAATAGCTCTCCTAGACCATATGGAATGCCAGGTTGTTTCTTTCAAAATTTATGGGATATAATTGGAAGGGATATTATCTATGAAGTTAAAGCAGTCTTTACTTCAGGGGTTCTCCCAAAAGAATGGAACTATACTCATATATGTTTAATCCCCAAGAAACCTTCCCCATCCCAAATGGCAGATCTTAGGCCTATCAGCTTATGTTCAGTATTATACAAGATTGTTGCCAAGCTTCTAGCAAGAAGAGTCCAACCTTTTCTCCCCTAAATCATTTCAGACTCTCAATCAGCTTTTGTGGCTCAAAGACTAATTACAGATAATATCATTTTAGCTCATGAAACCATCCACACCTTGAGAACTCACCATCAGATCTCCTCAAGTTATCTAGCTCTAAAGACAGACATGTCTAAAGCTTATGATAGACTGGAGTGGCCTTTCATTTTTCTGATTCTACAAAAGTTGAGTTTTCATACAACCTGGGTGAACTGGATCTCACAATGTATCACCTCTGTTACATATGTTGTCCTGATCAATGATAAACCTCATGGTTTAATAGTTCCTCAGCGTGGTATGAGGCAAGGAGATCCTATATCTCCCTTTTTTTCATCTTGTGCACCGAAGGCTTGATTTTCTTATTGAAGAAAGCAGAATCTGATGATTTAATCCATAGCTTAAGATTCTCAAGTGATGGTCCTACTCTTACCCATTTATTGTTTGCTGATGATAATTTGTTTGTATGCCAAGCCTCTGTGGGAGAATGGGAAGCATTGAATCAGGTCCTCACTTCCTACAGCAATTTGGGTGGTCAGCAAATTAGCCTACAAAAATCTGCTTTTATCTTTGGCTCAAAAGTTCCTGAGACAATAAAATCTCAAATCAAACAAGTGTCTGGTATTGTAGATGAAGGAGGGGTAGGTGTCTATCTTGGTTTTCCTGAATGCTTCAGTGGATCAAAAGTTGATGTGTTAGCCTTTATTCATGAAAAGGTGAAGGCAAGGCTATCATCTTGGTTCTCTAGAAATCTGTCACAAGGTGGTAAAGAGATCCTTCTCAAAGCAGTAGCATTAGCCATGCTCATTTATGCAATGGGATGCTTTCAATTACCAAAGTCTACTTGCAAAAGCTTATCCTTAGCCCTATCAGAATTTTGGTGGGATTCAGTTGAGTCCAAGAAGAAAATCCACTGGCTAAAATGGGAAAATTTATGTCTCAAAAAGGAGTATGGAGGTTTAGGCTTCAGAGATTTCCAAGCTTTCAATCAAGCTTTACTAGCCAAACAGGCTTGGAGAATTCTGTCTAATCCAAACTCTCTGCTTACCAAGTTTCTTAAAAGCAGGTACTTTCCTGATTCCCAATTTTTAGAAGCTCCAACTGGTAAATCTCCTTCCTTTGCTTGGAGGAGTATTTTGTATGGCAGAAATCTTTTACAACCTGGTTTGATAAAGAAAATAGGTGATGGTCAATCTATTCTTGTATAGGAAGAGCCTTGGATTCCAGATGGTGAATTAAGATTACCTCTTCTTAATCACTTCTTTGTTAATCTGGACCTTAAAGTAGCTGAACTGATTGCTTTCCTAACAAATTTTGGTTCAGAGATAAGCTACAAGACCTGTTCTTACAAAGAGATGTGGACATTATTCTAACTATCCAACTAGCAGTATGGAAACAAGATTATTGGACATGGAAATTCTCAGAAACAAGTCAATACTCTATTAAATCAGGCTATATGGAGGCTCATAAGATGCAGAATCCAGAACTATATGAACAAGAGACTCAAAGACCATCCTTGAATCACCTCAAAGAAAGCATATGAAAAGTGATGACAGCACCAAAGATAAGAACTTTTATTTGGAAAGCCTTATCATTTGCTATTCCAGTTGCTTCTTTACTTAGCAAAAGAGGAATGACTGTTGACCAAAGATGTCAGGTTTATGGACATGAACCAGAATTGGTCAATCACCTTCTGTTTACATGTCCTTTTTCCAGACAAGTGTGGGCTCTGGCATTGTTGCCTCAACCAGATGGAGGTTACCATGAATCTTCTATATTTCAAAATATAGACTTCTTGTTAACCTCTAAGTCACATGATCTTATAACAAGGAAGGAATGTTATGGCCTTGGTTAATTTGGTTTCTTTGGAAAAACAGAAACCTCCTTCTATTTGAAGGAAGAGTTTTCTCCCTAATCGAACTAGTGAACAAGGCTAAGCAAGAAAGAGACATTTGGGTTACTGCACAAAGAAAAGGACCAGATGATCAATCTAGGATCCTTCCTCCTCCTCATAGAATCAGCCACGTATGGAGGAAACCGCCTCAAGATTGGCTCAAATGTAACATTGCTGTAGCTGGGGCAGAAGGAAATAGTTTGGGAGGAGGGTCGCTGGTTATTAGAGATGCTACTGGACTGGTTTTGATTCATGCAAGGAAGGCTTTTGTCCCTGTTTTATCACACTCATCTCTGGTTCAAGATGTTCTATCCTGGTGTATTCAGAGTGTAATTGATTTAAGGTTGGATAAAGTAATCTTTGCCTTTTCCTTTAGGTCGATAGTTAAAGCTATCAAGTCTCCTGAGGATTGGCCATCACTCGAAGCTGAATCGCATCACTTTTTGAATTTGCTATCCTTTTTGACAAATTGGCAAGTCTCCTTTGATCCGAAAAAGAGCAACATAGCAGGTTTTTGCATTATCAAATTCAGTGGTGAAAGATCAAAGAATGCAATCCTATATTGCTTATGGCCCTCCATCCTGGCTAGCTCATGTTTTCGATGCAGAGAGATCATAGCTTTTGGTTCTTTCTTTTTTCTCTTAAAGCTCTGTTTATGGTCTTGCTATATAGTACTCTGTTTTTTGGGCTTTTGTTTAGCTTTATCTGTGCTAGTTTTTATTGGCTAATCATGGAATTGTATTTGACTTTCCTTTCCTTTTGAGTCATTAATAAAACCTTCTTCATGTGAAAAAAAAGATGTCTTTCAAAATGCTGTAGCTTTCTTTGATTTGAGTGTATTTCCAAGCCAACTGAGAAAACATTGTCATCAACTTCAAGATCGCTTAGCTTAGTTATCCAATATTATCTAACAACAACAATTACGAAGCTTGAACTCTCATCCTATGATAAATCCAATCACAGGGAAAATCTACATTTGTAATCATCTGATAAAGAGAAGACATTTAAACATTCCTAAAAAACAGTTCCACACTTGCAAAAACTTAACAGAGATCTCAGAAGTGCCATACATATATGCACTCAAAGAAAACACAATTCACATCATTCAATATACAAACCGTAAACCTACAAGTTAAACCCAAAACACATTAATTAAACCCTTAAAGATCGAAAGAAAGTTTCACTTTATAAGACGACTTTAGAATCTTCCTCGGCAATTTAAAGGGGATCTGACTAACACCCCGCCTCATCAGAACTAAACGACGAGAACATTAATATTGTTCGGATGAGAAATCGGAGCCTATATGGATTTTATCAGTTCCGAGTTCGATTTCATGTCGGAGTGCAAATTGAAGAGCAATCATCTATGCCTTAAATACATAAATTGTATATATATTTTTTTCTTAACTTTTGTGATTGCAATTTTCTTCTATATTTTCCCTTCTTCATCTTTTTCTTTCTTTTCCTCCATCGTCATTGAAAACGTTGTCGGTGATAAACAAAGATTTGCTATTCCTAAGTCTAGCAAATACTTAAGTTTAAATATGTCATTAAGTACTTAAGATATCAT
>OVBE01000596.1:478-47403 GCA_900406425.1 Iberis pinnata | reverse complement strand
TATATATATATATATATATATATATATATATATTAGTTAACTGCAAAATCAAAATAAATAAAAAAATAAAAATGTTTTTTTGTCGGGTAAAAATAAATATATATCAATACTGTAAAAGTTAATGTATTCCAAATGCACGAGATGATTTTCATAAAACCAATCTAAAACCAATCTATGAAAAAATACAAAGAACTTTGGATAACAATGTCCTTAATAATAACTAATCGATTAACAACTAAAACTCTAAATTTTTTCTCTCTCTCTCTTTCTCTCTCACTTCTCTCTTCCTTTCTCGCCTGAGATTTGATCGGAGAAACCGGGAACGGGGGAGCGTACGGAGACCACCGCGGTTATCTCCTAACCACAAAGCCCTTGCACGCGGCCCCTGGCGAACTTCAGAGCCGATGAGCTCGCCTGGAAACTTGAAATCGTCGACTCTCTACAGATCTGACTCTCTCCCTTTCCTCTCAGTTCACCGGCGTCTATTCTGAAGATGGAAGCAGTGACTCCGAAGGCGGATCCGACCAGATCTACTTTCGCGGAGTCGCAAGGAAGTCGGCGCCGTCGTCAGAGGAGAGACCTCAAGGCGAGGGCTCGGGTCTGCTTCTCGGAGGGGTGCGAAGCGCCGTCTTTATGCAGCGGTGAGGAGGCCACTTAGCATGCAACTGGCGTCAAACCAAGCCTGAAGAAAGTAGCCTCGCCTCTAGTTCTTCGCCGGAAACCTATCTCTCTATCTGAAAATGTCGATGTGGCTCTAAATCTTCACCAGAAACTTCCTCTCATCAAATTCTGAAGCGCGGTGTGGGTAGTGGTGTGAGCACCGCTTCAGCCACGCCGTCGGGTCGCCGGAGGAGCAATTCCAACGAATCTGCAACATAGTTGGCGGCGTATGATTTTTTAGGGTTCTCTTAAAATTGTTCTAGGGTTTTCTCAAGTTGATGGGTCAGGATCCGGGCCTTCTCACTTGTAATTACCCAATCCTGGATTAAATTTATTTCTGTATTGGGCTTGAGTTGATTTTTGTAACTGAACATATATTTGGAGTTAATAAATATTAAACTCTTTATAAAGAAACAACAAGTACAATAATAAACACTACTAAAATGATAACTAAATAAAAAAAGGAAAAAAAATCGCGTATCACACGGTTGAAAATTCAATATAAATTTTATGTAACTTGGAATTTAAAATGTAACTATAAATTTTTCAGTTAAAAAAAATATTACAATATATACAAATTCCACATTATAATAAATTTTATTTTACATTATATATATATATATATATATATATAGTCAATTAAACTAAATAATTTTTAAATGTTATTCTAAATATGGTGAAAAATGAATTTTGTAATTACAATATATTTACATGTCATTTTCACAAAAATATTATTTCTAACAAAAATCAACATAGTAAGCAACATACAACAATAATTGTTACGATATGATATTAAAATAAAATACATATAATTATTAAAAATATACATCATAGATAACAACATACAATTTTACACAATAAACTATGGGTGAATTTGCCAAATAACCAATTATAGGTTGGTAATTGGTAAACTAACCAACTGATTAGAGTGCATGCAAGGTAACATCCTAAGATAGAATCTATTAAAAAAACAATTATTAGATACAAATAAAGCTTATCTATGGAAACAATTATCAGATATTTGAAAATTGAAATCTATCGAGAAGAGGAAATGAGATGAAAATAAAAGAGAAGAGACATGTGTTTCCATGGTTATGACGATTGTGAGAGCAGAATCTTTCACGCCGAAAAATATGAAAAAAGTGTAAAAGTGATTGCGAAATCTCTGTTTTTATTGATGAATTCTCTTAATTACAATTTGCCTAATGTTTACAAATGAATTTTTTTAACCCTTAAGCCTTGGGCCTCCCCCCACTACTTATAGAATCATCCCCATATATGAGCTCTCATTATGGACATTTATTACGGAGATTCTCCTTTGAATTCTCATGCGTAACCGCCAATCTTGTCATAAATAAGGCGCGATTTTTGGTGGTCAGCATGGGAGCGTTGACCGTTCCTGGACGCTTTCAGGTCAACTCTCTGTCTTCTCGAGCTCTCCCTCTTCGCGAGCTGTCCTTCTTCGCGAGATCTCCTTCTTCGCGAGCTCTCCGTCTTCGTGAGCTCTCCCTCTTAGCGAGCTCTCTCTCTTTGCGAGCTCTCTATCTCTTCGCGAGCTCTCCTCCGGGCTTATCTCCTGCAAGTGGGCATGGAGAAGCCCATTTACTTATAGAGCCAGGTCAAATCCCAAGAATCCGACCCGGGGGAATTTACATTTCCACATTTTTCCATTACAAGATTTCAATCAGTTCGTGATTTAAGTTGTTTGTCTGATTTCCTGGAAATCAGAATATTCTTTGCAGATTGTGTCTTAATGGCAAGATTGCTGGATTCTTCCCAAATCACTCATCTGCATACTCCTATTTAAGCTCATTCCTTACCTCAATTTTGAGTTTTTTGCAGCTCTCCTCTCCTTAAGAAGATCTCCAGGTAATGCTGCTCTCATAACTTTCTCATCACAAATTTCTGGTTTTTGCTTAGGCTTTATTTTCTCTAGACTTGATCTTGAGTTTTTTTTGCATTCCTGCTTGATTCTTCTGCTTGAATTTGTTTTTCGGTAACTTTGGTCCTGAAAAATAGTTTTTTGGGTGCTAATTTTGATCTTTTTGGATCAAAGTGCCACTTTCCTATTTGTTTTTCACCGTTCTTCGAAAATTTCAATTTTCCAACAAGTTTCGGAGAAATTTTAGGATCATTCACTTTTGATCAATAAATTATTTTAATTGTTGGAAGAAAGTGTTTCTCTTTTTTCTCATCCACACTTTTTTTTTTATCTCTTCTCCTTCCCCTTCCTCTTTCTCTCTCTTCCTCTTCTCTTTTTCTCTCTTCTCCTCTCGTCTTCTATGGTTTTTCTCCCGAGGATCCGAACCGGACGTCACCTCTCTTCGAGCTGGACCACGCGGGGGCGCCTTCCAATTTGGACTGTGTGTCGGATGTGGGCTCTCCGCCTTCGCCGAGCTCTCGACCCGAGCCAAGCGCTCTCTCCGGACTGGATCTCCCGTTGCGAGTTGATCCACCCGAGCTGAGCACCTGGTCCGAGCTGATTTTCGCGCCGCTCGCCAATCTGGCCGGGCTGAGCGCTCTGCCGCGAGCCGATCCACCCGAGCAGAGTGCCTGGTCCAAGCTGAATTCCATGCCGCTCATCGATCCCAAGCTGAGCGCTCCGTCCCGCGTGCTGAGCATATATCCTGAGCCGGGGGCCATCTTCGAGCTGGGGACGGTCCCCAAGCCAGACGCGGTCCCCGAGCTGGTCATGCCGCTCACCTCACCCGCTAGTCCGGACTATTCACCTCATGCCTTTCCAACTCCATCCCGAAGTGCCTCATCTCCCGAATTGGGTGGTACGGGGTGCTTTCTCTTACCCTGAAGTGAGATCCCCCTTTTTCGGAATCACAACACCAGAGCCGGGTCTCTACCATCGCTGAACAAGCAAGCTTGCCCTCAGTGTCGAGTTCGAGCCTCAGTTCACAGGGGACACCCGAGCTGACTTCGCCTATTTTTCCCGAGTTAGCGCCACCGCACCGACCCGAGCCGCCTCTAAGCAACCCAAGGAACGTGCCTCCTCGTTGGGAACTTGACCAGCTCCCCCTATTTGGCCTTCATCCTCGCTCCAGGTTATCTCTAAATAGATTACTAGGATTACGGAACAATTGCCACATACCAAAGAACGTTGAGCTTATCTCTCCGTCTTCCCCAGAGGATCCTGAGGTAGTTAGAGATGGCCTTTTCTGTGCATATGAGATTTAATTTAGAGAATGCGGACTTTCTTTTCTTTTGCCTGAGCTCCTTATCCCCACTTCATGCATGCTCTCGGAATTGCTTTGGCTCAGATTTGTCCAAACCTTATTTGCACCATTGTGGGTTTGCAAGTCCTAGCTAAGGAGAACGAGTTTGAGCTTGATGTTGAATCTCTCGTCCGTCTTGAGTCGGTAAGAGGGGTTTGCAATCAACCTGATTTTTTCTACTCAATGTCAAACCCTCGCTGCAGCATTCTCTCGGGTTTTCCCAAGAAAGATGAAGATTGGAAGCAATTCTACTTCTACTTTCCCGTAAACAAGTCGACCTTCGACCGTTTTTCTCACCTAGCGGTTTTGGATTTGTCCCCTAAACGCTGTTAGCGGATTTGGCTTAGGACTTTGATACTTGAAGTTAAATGTGTTTCATTTTTTCCGATTTCTAACATTTTTTTTGTACAGCGCTGAATCGGAAGAAAGGAAAGCTCCCTAAGCTCTCCCATGATCTCATGGATTTTATTTGTGCTTGTAGCACGGAAAATTCCTTATGGGAATCACTCACTCCAGCTAGGATCTTCGAATCCAATATGCACCTCGGGATCGTCGGGAAATCTCAGCATCTGCCCCCTTCTGACCAAGCCGCCGGTTTGTTTGCTTCTTTCACTTAAGTACTTTTCTAAACTTACACATGAATTCCTCTTAAGTGATGTCTCTTGTTTCAGCTCTCAACGACATTCAAGACATCGAGATGTCATCCTACTGTGCCGCCAGGAAATCCAAGAACGTTGTTGCTCAGGACACCGGTGTGCCGGCACGGCGTGAGGCACCCCTTGCTATCAGCTGATCACTCGGCCCTTGCAAAACCAGGTCACCAACTCTTCATTGCTCTGCCCGCATCTCAGGATGCTCCTCGGCCTGCTGAGGGGGCTCCCTCCTCGCAAGGATCCCTGAAGAGGAAGCTCTCGGAACAAGGGAACACGCGGGGTGACGGAAAGAGGAAGAAGTACAAGTGGGGTTTCGACTACAAGGCGAGCAATTTGATTGTTTCGGATTCAGATTCATCCTCACATCTCTTTCGTCACTTCCGCTTTGAGGGCTGCAAGGTCCAGGCGATTCCAGATCTCTCGGATGAGGTAAATGGAACATGTTTTTTTTTACCTTGCTCATTTTCCATCACTTTATAAATTTTTACTAAGTATTGACATGCTTCATTTTTTTTATGCAGTCTTTAGGTTGGTACAACAGTGCTCTCGAGCTATTTGGCGCCAGCTTGCCGCAACTAAGGATGGATCTGGCTTGAAAGCCGCGAAAGACCAGATTGCCTCGTTTATGGCAGAGCTGAAGGAAGCTCGCAGTCGCATGTTACTTGCGGAAACTGTCGCGATGGATGCGAAGGAAGATCGGATTGAGATGCATGAGAAGTTCAAAATGGTTAGAGCCGAGTCCTTTGCATACTTTCAGGAGAAGCTAGCACTTGAGGCTGAGAAAACCACTCTCACCTCCCGTCTCGAGGAAGCGGAGGCTCGTCTCAACGCGCTTACTAGTTCTTGAGATATTGACGCAACATGGGCTAGAGATCAGGCGAAGAAAGCGGTTGCCGGGATGGTCCGCGATGGGATTGAGCATGCGAGACTCCACATTGTTGCTCAGTGTACCGCCCGAGATTTGTTGGTGTACTTTCACGAGGTCAATGCCAACCTTGAGCTCCTTAAGGATATTGATAAAGGTGAGGTCTCGGATCTTAAGGCGGAGCTTGAGATTCTTGCTGCTGGTAGCGAAGCTGCAAGGAAGGCGTCTGACGAGGCCAAGGCGAAGATTCCCCCTCTCGACTTGGAGGGATTTGTGCGACTTTTCTCAGGACCGTCGTCACTGCCCCCGGCTTCATAGGTTCAGCCTTCCTCTCTTGTCATGACTCCGTTTCTTACTCCTGATGGGAGCTCGCGTGTTCCCCCTCTGGACTCAGCCACCAACGTTCCTGCCACCACTTCGACCGACGCTACGGTTCTTATTGATGAGTTTCAGTCCAACATCGGACCCAAGATGGATGAGTTGGTGGAGGAGAGTTGCGCTTCCGTTGCAGAGGATCCTTCTCAGACTTAGGACCGCTTTTCCGCTTTTGTTTTCATAATTTAGAGACTTGCGTTGTTTTCTCTATTTTCTTATGTTTTAGTACTTTGCTCGGGTTCACCTAGAGCTTACTTTATACTTTCCCGATTTTTGTCATATGTTGCTCAGGATGACCTGGTGCTTTATTTATCGGATACTTTTGATGGATTTATTTAAGCATTCTTTAAGCTTTAGTTTAAACCTTTTTTTTTCTTAGTCCGCTTAGGCCTTAAACCTTTTGGTAGCTTTTGCTTAAGTTCATTCCGAGCTCATTTTAACCTTTGAGTGCGATTTTCGATTTGCAAACTCTTATTTAGCTTAGCTATTGGCTTTCACTTAGCCTTTATTTTAGCTTCTTAATTTAAGCATTTTATAGCTTTTGTTCAGCTTCTTATCTTAAGCTTTTGTTTAGCTTTTTGAATTAAGCTTTTCGTTTAGCTTTTGTTCATCTTTTTAACCTAAGTTTTTTGTTTAGCCTTTTGAATTAAGCTCTTCAATTAGCTTTTTTGACTTAAGCTTTACGTTTAGCTTTTCTTTTTGATTTAAGCGTTTTCTATATTTTGTTTAGCTCTTTTGACTTAAGTATTTTTTTAATAGCTTTTTTAGCTGCTCGGATTGCTCCCCTCGTGTGAAGGCGGTTCAGATTCCTTTTTTTTTAATATTCAAACATCAAATAAAAAATGCAAGGACTTCTTTATTGATATGAATGAATTATAGAAACACCGTCACGAACTCCGTTACAATGTTATCTTATACTTTTAGAATTAGAAGTATGCCTTAAGATGAATTGATTCCAAGACCTCGAGACTTTGACGCCATCTTCAGACTCCAGCTCATACACGCCATAGCGCACAACTCTCGTTACTTTGTAAGGAGCTTCCCAGTTTAGGCCTAGTTTCCCAACACCATACTCGGTTGTATTCGAGAATACTCGCCAAAGTACGAGATCACCCACACTGAAATGTCAGATCCTTACCCGAGAGTTGTAATAGCGAGCCATCGTGTGCTGATAGTTCTGAAGCCTTGCTGACGCTTCATCTCGCTTTTAATCTATTAGGCCAAGGCTGTCTATCATCATCTCATCATTCTTGCCGGGATCCACCGTGTTAACTGTTCTACAAAGTTCGGGGACGGCAGCCTCTGCAGGAACCGCTTTCATCCCATACACGAGAGAGAACAGACTCTCGTCAGTCGTTTTCCTGGGTGTAGTTTGGCAGGCCCATAGGACTCCTTGAAGTTCATTGGCCCATTCCCCTTTCAAAGCTCCCAACCTTTTCTTGAAGTTGCTGAGTAAAGTCTTGTTTGCTGCTTCTTCTTGGCCGTTCCCTTGAGGATATCTTGGTGTTGCCTTGCTTAATGTTATTTTCCATGTCGAAAAAATGCCTCGAACTTAACTGGGATCCATTGTCAGTTACTATCTCGTAGGGAAAACCGTGACGACATATCACGTTCCCTCATACAAACTTTTGGGCTACTATTTCGGTAACATTTTNCCCCCCCCCCCCCCCCGATCGAGGAATGAAGTGGTCCAACAATATCCATCGACCATCTCATGAACGGGTATGGAGAGGAAATGGATGAAAGTTGTTCGGCAGGATAGTGTATGGTAGGAGCGTGCTTTTGGCATTAATCACTTCTCCATGCGTACTCCTCACATTCCTTTACCATACTCGGCCAGAAATATCCTAACCATTTGATTTTTAGAACTAGTGTATTTCCTAGCAAGTGCGACCCGCAAAAACCTTCATGAACTTCCGTTATGATGGTCAATGCTTCTGTAGGTCCCATGCACACAAGGTAAGGTCCCACAATGCTGCATTTTTAGAGGAGTCCCTCAACCATATAAAACCACGTACTTCTTACCTTCAGCTTCCACGCTTGCCACTTGTCGTTTGGCATTTTTCCTATTGTAATGTATGCCTCAATTAGTGTCCTCCAATCCTGGTTCTCCTCACATGAATCTCCTGATGTTGGCTCCTCTGTCACATCAACTTGCTCGACATCGAATGGATTGTTGGCATCCGAGTTGGGAGGGGTGCCATCAGATCATGTGTTTCTTATAGGTACTTCCTCAGGGTCAAGCCGACTGCTCAAAGGATCACCCTTTTCGTTGGTGGCATTACCCGACTCGACGTCACTATCTTCTTGGTCTACTTCTTTGTCGTCAATTTTATCCAACACATCTAGAACATTTTCATTTAAACCAGTGTCAGAGCCGAGCTCATTGCCGATTGAAGTGTGGTTTCCTTCGACGACTTGGTCAAGGTCGAGGGTTGCGCCCGCAGCAGCGTCCCTAGGAATTTGTTGAGAGCGTCTTCTCATTGATCGCGTCTGTATCGCCATGGTCTTTTTTGCAATAGCTATAATTTCAGGATAAGCTAGCACTTGAGGCTGAGAAAACCACTCTCACCTCCCGTCTCGAGGAAGCGGAGGCTCGTCTCAACGCGCTTACTAGTTCTTGAGATATTGATGCAACATGGGTTAGAGATTAGGCAAAGAAAGCGGTTGCCGGGATGGTCCACGATGGGATTGAGCAGGTAAGACTCCACATTGTTGCTCAGTGTGCCGCCCGAGATTTGTTGGTGTACTTTCACGAGGTCAATGCCAACCTTGAGCTCCTTACGGATATTGAGAAAGGTGAGGTCTCGGATCTTAAGGCGGAGCTTGAGATTCTTGCTGCTGATAGCGAAGCTGCGAGGAAGGCGTCTGACGAGGCCAAGGCGAAGATTCCCCCTCTCGACTTGGAGTGATTTGTGCGACTTTTCTCAGGACCATCGTCACTGCCCCCAGCTTCATAGGTTCAGCCTTCCTCTCTTGTCATGACTCCGGTTCTTACTCCTGATGGGAGCTCGCGTGTTCCCCCTCTGGACTCAGCCACCGACGTTCCTGCCACCACTTCGACCGACGCTACGGTTCTTATTGATGAGTTTCAGTCCAACATCGGGCCCAAGATGGATGAGTTGGTGGAGGAGAGCTACGCTGCCGTTGCAGAGGATCCTTCTCAGACTTATGACCGCTTTTCCGCTTTTGTTTTCATAATTTAGAGACTTGCGTTGTTTTCTCTATTTTCTTATGTTTTAGTACTTTGCTCGGGTTCACCTAGAGCTTACTTTATACTTTCCCGATTTTTGTCATATGTTTCTCAGGATGACTTGAAGCTTTATTTATTGGAGACTTTTGATGGATTTATTTAAGCATTCTTTAAGCTTTAGTTTAAACCTTTTTTTTTTCTTAGTCCGCTTAGGCCTTAAACCTTTTGGTAGCTTTTGCTTAATTTCATTCCGAGCTCATTTTAACCTTTGAGTGCGATTTTCGATTTGTGAACTCTTATTTAGCTTAGCTATTGGCTTTCACTTAGCCTTTATTTTAGCTTCTTAATTTAAGCGTTTTATAGCTTTTTTTTCAGCTTCTTATCTTAAGCTTTTGTTTAGCTTTTTGAATTAAGCTTTTCGTTTAGCTTTTGCTCAGCTTTTTAATCTAAGTTTTTTGTTTAGCCTTTTGACTTAAGCTCTTCATTTAGCTTTTTTGACTTAAGCTTTACGTTTAGCTTTTCTTTTTGATTTAAGTGTTTTCTATCTTTTGTTTAGCTTTTTTGACTTAAGTATTTTTTTTAATAGCTTTTTTAGCTGCTCGGATCGCTCCCCTCGTGTGAGTGCGGTTCGGGTTCCTTTTTTTTAATATTCAAACATCAAATAAAAAATGCAAGGACTTCTCTATTGACATGAACGAATTATAGAAACACCGTCACGGACTCCGTTACAATGTTATCTTATACTTTTAGAATTAGAAGTATGACTTAAGATGCATTGATTCCATGACCTCGAGACTTTGACGCCATCTTCGGACTCCAGCTCATACACGCCGTAGTGCACAACTCTCGTTACTTTGTAAGGACCTTCCCAGTTTATGCCCAGTTTCCCAACACCATACTCGGTTGTATTCGAGAATACTCGCCGAAGTACGAGATCACCCACACTGAAACGTCAGATCCTTACCCGAGAGTTGTAATAGCGAGCCACCATGTGCTGATAGTTCTGAAGCCTTGCTGACACTTCATCTCGCTTTTCATCTATTAGGCTAAGGCTGTCTATCATCATCTCATCATTCTTGCCGAGATCCACCGTGTTAACTATTCTGCAAAGTTCGGGGACGGCAGCCTTTGCAGGAAACGCTTCCATCCCATACACAAGAGAGAACAGACTCTCTTCAGTCATTTTCCTGGGTGTAGTTTGGCAGGCCCATATGACTCCGTGAAGTTCATTGGCCCATCCCTCTTTCGAAGCTCCCAACCTTTTCTTCAAGTTGATGAGTAAAGTCTTGTTTGCTGCTTCTTCTTGGTCGTTCCCTTGAGGATATCTTGGTGTTGCCTTGCTTAATCTTATTTTCCATGTCGAAAAAATGCTTCGAACTTGATTGAGATGAACTGGGATCTATTGTCAGTTACTATCTCGTAGGGAAAACCGTGACGACATATCACGTTCCCTCATACAAACTTTTGGGCTACTGTTTCGGTAACATTTTTGTAGGCTCCGGCTTCTATCCATTTGGANCTTCCCCCCCCCCCCCCCCCCCGATCGAGGGATGAAGTGGTCCAACAATATCCATCGACCATCTCATGAACGGGTATGGAGAAGAGATGGATGAAAGTTGTTCGGCAGGATAGTGTATGGATGGAGCGTGCTTTTGGCATTAATCACATCTCCATGCGTACTCCTCGCATTCCTTTACCATAGTCGGCCAGAAATATCCTAACCGTTTGATTTTTAGAACTAGTGTATTTCCTAGCAAGTGCGACCCGCAAAAACCTTCATGAACTTCCGTTATGATGGTCAATGCTTCTGCAGGTCCCACACACACAAGGTAAGGTCCTGCAATGCTGCATTTTTAGAGGAGTCCCTCGACCATATAAAACCACGTACTTCTCACCTTCAGCTTCCGCGCTTGCCACTTGTCATCTGGCGTTTTTTCTGTTGTAATGTATGCCTCAATTTCTGTCCTCCAATCCTGGTTATCCTCACATGAATCTCCTGATGTTGGCTCCTCTGTCACATCAACTTGCTCGACATTGAATGGATTGTTGGCATCCGAGTTGGGAGGGGTGCCATCAAATCCTGTGTTTCTTACAGGTACTTTCTCAGGGTCAAGCCGACTGCTCACAGGATCACCCTTTTCATTGGTGGCATTACCCGACTCGACGTCACTTTCTTCTTGGTCTACTTCTTTGTCGTTAATTTTATCTAACACATCTGGAACATTTTCATTTAAACCAGTGTCAGAGCTGAGCTCATTGCCGATTGGAGTGTGGTTTCCTTCGACGACTTGGTCAAGGTCGAGGGTTGCCCCCGCAGCGGCGTCCCTAGGAATTTGTTGAGAGCGTCTTCTCATTGATCGCGTCTGTATCGCCATGGTCTTTTTTGCAATAGCTATACTTGGTGTTTTGATAATCTCTAGAGTTATTATCCTTCACACCAGGGGGTCGGATGTTGATGTAGTGCAGCCAGCGCATCCGCCAAACTATTTTCACCTTGCGGAACTCTCATCAACTCGAATCGGTTGAACTGATTTATGAGCCCTTGAACGACTTCTAAGTATGCTCTCATTCTATCGTCTTTGGCTTCATATTCTCCGCTAATCTAACTTGCTACGAGTTGAGAATCACTTTAAGCTTGGAGATCTCTTACTCCTGTTCCCAAAGCTAATCTCAAGCTAGCAATGAGCGCTTCATACTCTGACTCGTTATTTGAAGCGTTGAACACGAGTCTGTACGACTGCTCGATCGCTTCTCTTGATGGGGATTCTAGCCGCACCCCAACTCTAGATCCTGATCATGTTGACGAGCCGTCCAATTGGAGCCCCCAAACTTGCTGGGATGGTGATCCCTCCTAGACTCCAATTGGTAGCTCGACAATGAAATCTGCTAGCACCTGCGATTTTGCGCTCATCCTGTTTTGTTACTCGTTGTCATACTCGCTCATATCTATGGCCATTTAACTATCATACCAGATTGGTTTGGGCTATGGAGAACTGTTCGCAGCTGCTGTGTCGTCATCACCACAATCGAATGAGACTGGAAATACGAGCGTAGCTTCCTTGCTGAAATTACTACCGCAAGAGCTAGTTTCTCTGCCATCGTGTATCTTATCTCGGGAGAAACTAAACTTTTGCTAACGTAAAAGACATGTCTTTGATTCATCTTGTCCTCTCTGATCAGTACACCGCTTACTGCAACAAGATACACCGCTACATACAAGTATGAGGTTTCTCCCTGCATGGGTTTTGCCAACACGGGTGGCTCGTACTGGTCATCCCAAAGAAATCCCTTGTTCCCCTTCAAGAGTTGGAAGAATAGAAGGCACTTGTCGGTTGATCGTGAAATGAATCTATTTAGTGCGGCGATCCTTCCTGTCAAACGTTGGACTTCCTTTAGCATCTTTTGTGACGGCATTGAGAGAACCGCGGATATTGTGGATGCTAAAACCCACAATGAATTTTTATCTAGTTATCTCAATGCGGAATTCGTTGTTCTTGTCAAAATTATAAAGAAGTCGCAACACAAACTCAGATCGAAAGAAAGAAAAGTATATTTTTATTGATTTCAACGATGTTAATACAGAAGAAAACCGGTCAATTCTAAATCTTAGTTCGAAAATAATCAATAATCCCCTATTATGATTTCTCTCTCTTCTTGCTTTATATCTTCCTCCGTCTTGTTTGGGTTGTTCCGATCTTCTCGGGTTGTTGGGCCTGTGATCTTGGTGTCTCCCTCTTATTTCGAAACTGTCACAACGAAGTCTTCATTTGCTCGGCTTATCTTGACCTTCTGCCCAGGTCGTCTACTACTTGAGCATCCGATCACTCGCTTTCCATGCCTAGGTAGAGATCTACTGGGTAAATTCTCTTGTACCCTGGTACGCACTGAGCTGTTGTCCGGGAAGTAATACTAGTTAAAGTAGAAACTTGCTAAGGGGGTTTCGACACCAACATATTAGCCCCCATGTCTCCCTACGAGCTTAGCGAGTTGGGTGAGCCTCGAAAATTGGTGGAGATTGAACTCGAGATTGCCTGCTCCACAATGAACCCCATATGTCATTCTTATATAAATATGCACACGTTTACATATGATAGTCACATATGCATTTAAATCCTTCGTGCTGAACTGGATAATCCCATTTAACCTGAAGATTTAGCATTAGCTAAGCCAATTTGTTATGATTTTGGTTGAGGAAATCTCAACAGTTTCACGATTAAATTTCTCCTAACACGCGGCGCGTCTCCCAATTTAGAATTTCAAAAGTGTCATGATTACGCCTACAAAAGGTGGTTTTGCACACTTCAAGGAATTTACTGCTACTCTCCTCTCTCTCCTCAAGCGCTTGGAACCGCCTCCCCACTACGCATTCAACCGTCCACTCCTTCGATTATTCTTCGAATCTCCTTGGATTTTCATCCCCTTTCAACTTTTCTTCTTCTAATTTCTCTCCCCCTTGGTTCTTTTGCCATGTCGAGACAACTGGCGCTTCGCTCTCGGAGCAGAAGCTCGTCGTCGCATCCTAAAGCGAGTGCAAGTTTCAGAACTCCCATCATTTCCGGCGCGAAGTCTAGGGCGGCTGTGGCTCCGTAAATCATGGCTTTTTCTTTTTCTCGCTCATCTCCTACGTATGTGAGAACGCTTTGGGAGCAGTTTGATCTCCCATCTAGTGTCAAGTTTTTAATCCCTAATCCGGGCTAGTTTCCAGATAATCCCCCATTGGGATTCGTCACGGTCTATGAAATCTTTTTCAAAACATTTGGGTTGTGTTTTCCAGTTCCCGAGTTGTTGGTTCTATATCGCCGTCGCTGAGGGATGGCTCTAAGCCAACTAATACCCAAAGGAGTCTGGCATACGATATTCCCGATGATCCAGGCGAGAGAGAACAACTTCAAACTAAGTTGCGATATGCTAGAGGCTGCTACGTATGCTAAAAGGGGTACGAAGGGTGGCCTCTGATACCTAGCCAACAAACCCTACCAAGGGTTCCTTGACCGGCCAAGCCCCCAAGGACGAGACTGACTGGGAGCAGTTTTATTTTTTCTTGAAATTAATCATCTCTCTTTCGGGACTACGATTCCCAGCGATCTACAGTCTCGGTGGACTAGGGAGATTGGTTTGAATCCCCTATTTTCCTTTCTTAAAAATTAAATATTACGCCCTCTTGCTTGTTTGTTAGATTGACTTTTTTTGTTGTACCTGCTCGTTTTTATGTCGGTTGATTTTTGGGCATTTTTGGTTGATTGGGTTTCTTTTTATTTCTTATTTTGATATTTGTCAGTCCCGCATCTGACTCAGGTTGAGGATCCTTTCGCTGAGTATATGAAGAATTGGAAACTTCTCAGGAGCAACCGGCTGAACAACTGGAATACCTTCGACAGGGAAAGAGTATCCTGCAACTGGCTGCCGTTGGAACCGCTATCTGAATCGTCCTCAAGTAAATGTTTTGCTTAGGTTTTACTTTGGTCTGTTAGGGTCGCATAATGTTTGATATGTGGTTTACTGCAGGTGCCCCGTCTCAGTGTCCATCTGTCTCTATGAAGAATCACATCCCGTATCGCAAAGCTCGCAGATTAAAAAGTTCCCAGGGGCTCCCAACTCGGCTGGATTCAGTTCTGCTTAGGAGACCAAGACTCCTAAATATCAGGCTCCCATGGAGGTAGACCCTATTGATGTCTCTGACTCATCCTGCAACGATCAGTGTCGGGAGAAAGCTTCTGGCTCTAGCAAGAAATCATCTCGTCTCCCTCTGATCCGGTGCAGCACTCTCCACCTTGATGCCCCCTCAGAGAAGAGGGATCGCACTCAGGAGACATCTCCAGTCGGTGTTCATGATCATGGCGGATTCGCGTTTAGCTTTTCCTGGCCTAAACAGTCTCCCATGATGGAAGAAGGAGATCTTTGTGCAGAGCTGATGTCTAAGCTTCGCCTGGGTGGTCCTAAAGTTTATGATTACATGTTGTTATCTCTTCAGAAGGAATATGTTGACTGGGCTCGCTCCCATGCTGAGGTATGGTTGTTGTGCTCTTTATTTCAATCTTCTTTTTGCGATTTGGAAACTGGCTCCTGTTTTTATTGATGTGCGACTTGTTTTTCCTAGACCGCGACTTTGCCTAACCGACTGGTACGGGTTCCGGATGACGAGCTGAGGAGAGCAAAGAACAACTCTGGGATTAAGTTGATCGAGGATGTGACAGCGAGAGCTAATAAAGCTATCGTCGAATTGAAAACTGCAGTGAGGCGGGTGGAAATGCTCACGGATGAGAACGGTAGGTTGAGGGCTGAGGTAGTTGAACTAGAAGATCTGAGGAAGAAGGATGTAGAGACGTTGAGTGTGGAGGTATCTCGTCATGACAAGGCCAAGTAGGATTTGAAGAAAGAGGTGGCTTCCATGGCTAAGGAGCTGGCGAGCCTCATGAAGGATATGGATGATGAGATGGAGCAGAAGCTTAAAGAAAAGGAAGACGAGATGACGACACGGTTCGTCAGGAAGATGCATCGGGTGAAGGGGAATGTTGCAAATGAAAGGGTGTATCAAGAGAAGTTAATGCAGGTGGAACAGATCAAGTGTAATCTCGAGCTGATCAGGCTTTTGAGAGAGGGGGGGAGACCACGCTGGAGGTGGAGTAGAAGGATTTGGAAAACAATCTGGATGGATCAACAAAGAGCTGGCTATGCTAGATTTCAAGGAGCTGAACATGGAGAAGGACTGGACGATGACGCCCACTTGGTCCAACCTGAGCGAGCCCTTTGAACCTAACCCGGCTGAAGACATCAACCCTTATCTCCCGTCTCTGAACCCTGTTGAAAAGGCCGTCGTTGGAGGGAACAAGGATGAGGTTATGGTTTAGGAGGAGGCTGAAAAGGAGGAGGTCGAGGGGCTCTACGCCGACGCGAGTAGAGCACTTTACAAGGCGGTCGAAGTCGCGGTGCGCATCGGAGTAGTCGCAGCTATTCTGAGAAAGGAAGCCCCTAAAGGGGATGAAGACAATGCAGCCGGTCAAGACCCGCATGCCTAGAAAATCCTCCGTCTCATCTTGTTTTCCTTTTGTTTTAAAAACTTTTTTGAATATTTTGTGAACTTGAATTTGGTGCCCGGGGGCTTTAACCCAGAACCTTTAAATTTGTTTAACTTATGTTGGAGTTTCAGTTTATGTCTTTGCCTATTGCTTCTAAGCACCCGCTTCGGGCTGAGTTTATATTAAGACCTTTTCTAGATGTAGTGATGCTTGCTAGAATTATATCGCATGTGTTTGCCAGCAGATATTGATATATACTTTGTTGTCAAGACAAATTGTTTAAAATAGCATACTTTATTCGAGGGATCGAATGTTCAAATGCAGAATGAATGTTTGAGATGTTTAACAGAGTTTGTCATATGCCTTAATACGTTATTGCGAGACTGGGCTTGGCTTTAGCTCTTACAATGTGCTGAAGGTTGCTCAGGCTGATACCCGCTGGGGGGTGTGTGATGTATTGTATGTCTAGCTAGGGCATACAGTGTGATGTGTTCGATTGTTTTTATTTGAGTGTTGTGTTATGATGAAGAGGTATTTAAAAGGTATAGAATATTTTACTAGAGAAACAAAAAGTTGAAGGCTTAGGTAGTCGTTCCCAGGAGAAAACGGTGAAGGCTTAGGTAGTCTTTCGCAGGTGTAATATAGAGTTCTCCCCTCGATTTTGACGGAGTATTGGTAGATAGGATAGGCGAAAACGACAAGGACTGGAATGGTTGGTGACGGACAACTTTAATAAATTGCAGGTGAATAATCCCTTTGGTTGTGTGAGGCATAACGTTTTGTACATCCTGGAGCTGGTCCATTTATTTAGCAGGAGCCCCCGGGTTGTGGCGGGCTTGTCCTGTAGTAAAAATGGACGAATACATTTCTCCTATTTTTTGAGAAAAATTCATGAAGAAGGAGAGGGTGGGCTAGGTCGGAGTGTGAAGGACGAATACATCTCCACCATTTTTTGAGAAAAATTCATAAGGAAGGAGAGGGCAGGCTGGGTCGGAGTGTGAAGGACGGATACATCTCCCCCATTTTTGAGAAAAATTTATGAAGAAAAGGATGATGCGAACTCGAAATAATAAATCACAACAGCTGAATTCTTTTGGAGGAATTGCCTATGTACCCCGGAGGTGGGGTTCAAGCCGAGGTCATAGTTCACTGATTTGAAAAGTACAAATATGCGTGAAAATAAAAGGAGAAATAATTTCCTAGTCATCAACAAAAATATTTCTTCAAGTGTTGAGCGTTCCAAGGATGTTGCTCTTCGTTTCCTTCTGTGTCCTCTAGTTCATATACTCCTGGCTTGATGACCTTGAATATTTTCTATGGTCCTTCCCATTTGATACCCAACTTTCCTGTGTGCTTTTTGGCCCTTGTGGGGAAGACTTCCCGGAGCACGAGCTCTCCTTCAGCGAATTGTCTCTTCCTCATCTTCTTGTTATAGAGTCATGCTGCAGCGTTGTGGTAGTTTTGCAAACATATCGTCGCCTGGTCTCTCTTTTCATCAATGGTATCTGCTATGTTGATGAGCATCTAATCATTTTGATCCATGTTCTGAGGTGCCAACTCGAATATGAGGCTGGGAACTTTGGTCTCAGCTGGTATTACTGCCTCGGTTCTGTACACTAAAGCGAATGGTGATTCGTTTGATCCTCTTCTGGGTGTCGTTCGGTAAGACCAGAGTACCCCCTCCAATTCGTCTTCCCATCTACCCTTTTTTGTGTCCATCTTTAATCCGTCTAAGATTTTCTTGTTAGTGGCTTCGGCCTGGCCGTTGGCATGTGGGTAGTACGGTGTTGAGAATATTAAATTTATGCACATTCGTTCGCAAAAGTCTTTGAATTGATCTGAAGCAAACTAGGGACCGTTGTCAGTGTGGATTTCGTAGGGGATCCTGTGGCGGCAAATTATGTTCTTCTAGATGAAGTATTCCACGTTCTCGGATTTGATTTTGGCGAATGATTCGACTTCTATCCACTTGGAGAAATAGTCTGTTAGGACGAGGATGAAACGTTTCTGTTTCGCTCTGTGCATTGGGCCAATTATGTCCATGGACCACCTCATGAATGGGTAAGGTGCTGTGATGGATTGCATTTCCTCAGTCGGTCTGTATATCAATGGCGCGTTCTTCTGGCATTTCTCGCATTTCAAAGCGTATTGTTTGCAGTCCATGATCATGGTTGGCCAGTAGTATCCATATCGCTTTATTTTGAATGCCAGTGCCCTGCCACCTGAATGATTTCCGCATGCTCCATCATGCACCTCCCTGATTATCTTCTTTGTCTCGTGGCCGGATATGCACTTTAGTAGCGGGCCGCGTACACTCCATTTGTAGAGGTTGCCGTATAACTGAGTGTACCTAGCACTTTTGGCTTTAAGTTTTCCAGCGTCCCATTTCTTTGGTGGCAGGATCCCGTCTGTTATATAAGCTAGTATCTCGATTCGTCAGTCTATTTCCACTTCGACTGTTGGTGTCGAAACCCCCTCAGCAGGTTTCCACTTCAACTAGTATCACTTCCTAGACAACAACTCAACGTGTATCAGGGTGCGAAAGAACTTATCCAGTAGATTTCTACCTCAGCATGGAACGCGAGTGATCGGATAATCAAGTCGTAGACGACCTGGACAGAAGGTGAGTACAAGTCGAGCAAACGGAGATTAGGTCGTGGCAGCTCCGAGATAAAGGGGAGGCACCGAGATCGCAATCCCAACAACCCGAAAAGATCGGAACAACCCGAACTAGACGGAGGGGGATATAAATCAAGAAGAGAGATAAATGAAGCATTATGATCATTTTTACTTAGAACTAGAATTGAAAAATCGACTTGTTTTCTTTTGTATGAAACATCATTGAAATCAATAAAGAACATACTATTCTTTCTTTCTTTTCGATCTGAGTTTGTGTTGCGATTTCTTTCTAATTTTGACAAGAACAACGAATTCCTCATTAAGATAATTAGATAAAATTCATTATGGGTTTTAGCATCCACAAATTGGCGCCGTCTGTGGGGAGGTCCTAGTTCTTTAACGCAAGAAGGAAAAACGCAGCCAAATCTAACTCGCCATGACCGAAAACGCATGAATACCATCCGACGGATATGCCAGCATGATCCAAACGCTCCTCCAATCCGTACAATCCATGTCCGAGAAGCTGGAGACACAGAATGCCCTAAAGAGATCCTTGCTTGACAGGCTCGACTAGATGGCAAAGGAGTCCGCGGACCAAACGAGGGCGATTCCAAACAGTTAGACCGAGCAACATCTTCACAACACCGCTCCATTGTGCGCGACGATACCCCATCTAGGGAGAACACTCCAGGAGGCTACGCTTCACTCTAACCCCATGCTCAGTCAAGACGCGAGAACGCCGCACTGATACAACAGAGACCCCACCCAACGAAACCCCAAGGGAGAACAATCCGACCAGAGAGATGACCAACCTAATAGCGAACCCAAGCAGATGAGTCGCACCCCAAGCCCCGAGGATTCGCAAGATGAAAGAGGCAGAACCGACCTATCCGAGGAATCCGAGGGAGAATCAAACGCATACGAGGATGACACCCGTATCTCACCTTCTCGTGCCTACAAGCGACCTCAGTGATCGATCAGGGATATCCAGGAGATGAAAGATTCCTTACAACAGGCCGTCTGACAAATGAACTCCAAAGTTCATCAGGCCATAAGCTCGGCGCCAGAGCTAGATCGACTGATGGAAGAAATACTATGGACCCGTATGCCGCACATATAAAGAACGCTAAAATACAAAACCCTGAAAAAATCAAAATCCCTTTCTACTAAGGAAAGGCGGATCCCAGCGCGTACATGACCGCCTTCAAAATTGCAGTCGGACCAGCGCAATTCGACGAACATGAAAAAGACATAGGGTACTGCCAGCTGTTCAGCGAGCACCTCCAGGGACCATCACTCACCTGGTTCTCCCGGCTTCCTAAAGGATTAATCCACAGTTTTAACCAAATGAGCCTGATGTTTTTAAAACACTACTCAGTATACATCGAGAGGGACATCTCAGATGCAGACATGTGGAGCATGACCTAGGGTCCAAATGATCCCCTCCGACAATTCATCGACAGATTCAAAGAGGTGATATCCCGAGTAGTAGTCACCGATAACGCTGCGATTGCTGCCCTCAAAAATGCGGTATGGGGAGAATCCGAATTCAAGAAGGACCTAATACTGAAGCCGCCAGCAACGATCGACGACGCACTCCATAGAGGAAAGGTGTTCGCACGGATAGAAGAGGATCTGATCGAAATGTAGAAGCGAACCAAAGAAAAGGGTCAAGTGACTCAGGTCGCTACTCCGAGGATAAACTCCCCAGTAAGTAATCAAACACTTTTTGCAGGGAAACCTAAGAACGGACCTTGGAATCAATAGAAACAAACTGAGGAGCAAGGAAGCGTTAAAAAGCATTGCGAATACCACAACTAAGATGGGCATTCCACTGAAGAATGCAGAAGCTTCAAGTCCTTCGTCTTCAGCAAGTACCAGTCTGGAGAATTGATGGAGCCTGGCAAGGCGAAGGCAACCAACCTCAAGCAAGAGGCAGAAGACCAGGCCGAAGAGGCCAAACCCCCAAAACGAGACCAAGAAGAACTACCTCAAATGGCACCGACCCCACCATTCAAAAAACGAATTAATATGATCATGGGGAACCACCAGTTTAGCCTAATCTCGGTAACTACAATCAAAGCATATGGACGCAGGGCGACATCGTGTGAGAAATGGCATATCAAGCCCTTGGAGACAGGCAAACCTATAACTTTCGACAAAAACACAACAGGACTCGACGTCCCTCATGCCAATCCGCTAGTCATCGAACTAATCCTTGAAGAGTACGAAATCGCAAGCGTGCTCATAGATACGGGGAGCATGGTAGATTTGATCTTCAAAGAGACTTTGGTGAAAATTGACATAGACCTCTCACGAATTGAAGGACCACCTGCGCCTCTAACCGGCTTCACCAGTAAAACATCCATGACAATCGAAACTATCAAACTATTAATGCACGCAGCTGGGGTATCGAGTATGATCGAATTCACAGTGATCGACAAACCAACAATATACAACGCAATCCTGGAGACGTCATGGATAAACGCAACGAAAGCCTTCCCGTCTACGTATCACTAATGCGTCAAATTACCAACTAAGGAAGGAGTTAATACGATCAAAGGAAGTCAAAGATCAATCCGAGCTTGCTACCTAGCCGAACTCAAACTCAGAGGAAAGTCCTTATAGCAATTACAGATTGGGGAGCCCACCCCACCTGCGGAGCCGACATATGAGGAACCCAAACTTGACGAGGTGACGCAGTATTGCATATACCCAGGACATCCAGAGCGATGCGTCGGCATAGAGCCAAAACGTCGAAAAGACTTGAAAGAGGAGTTGATCTCCTTCCTCAAATAGAATAAGCACATCTTCGCGTGGAACATGACGTATATGCCAGGAATAAGCTTGGACATTATGTTTCACGAGCTAAATGCGGACCCAATCTACAAGCTAATTAAACTAGAAAAAGCGCAAACTGGGGGCTGATCGGGCTCAGGCAGTCAGAGACGAGGTGGAAAAGTTGTTAGGAGCAGGTTCAATCACCAAGGTGAAATATCTGGAATGGCTGGATAACCCCGTAGTGGTGAAGAAAAAGAATGGCAAATGGAGAGTTTACATAGACTTCACCGACCTGAACAAAGCATGTCCCAAGGAAAATTTCCCGTTGCCTAACATAGATCATCTCGTCAAAGCCATAGCTGGATACAAATTACTCTTGTTTATGGACGCCTTCTCGGGCTACAACCAGATACTGGTGACTCGAGAAGGCGTCCATAAACGAGAGCAGTTTGTAACCAGATGTGGCTTCGACGAGCTGATATATGTTTGGCAATGGGAAACTATCCTTGGGACATGCTTTATTCAGATCGTTGAAGTCTATGCATACTCTCCATTTTCCATTCTTTTTCTTCATCACTATGGGGTTAGCCAGCCATTTCGGATATTTCACCTTGGTGATTGAACCTGCCCCTAACAACTTTTCCACCTCGTCTCTGACTACCTGAGCCTGCTCAGCCCCTAGTTTGCAATTTTTCTGCTTAACCGGCCTGTAGATTGGGTATGTATTTAGCTCTTGGAACATAATGTCCAAGCTTATTCCTGCATGTCTGTCATGTTCCACGCGAAGGTGTGCTTATTTTCTTCGAGGGCGAAGATTAGCTCCTCTTTTAAGTCTTTTTGAAGTTTTGACCCTATGCCTACGCAGCGCTCTAGATGTCCCGGGTATATGGAGTACTGCATCACCTCATCGAGTTTGGGTTCCTCGTATGCCGACTCCACCGGTGGGGTGGGCTCCTTAATCTGTAATTGTTATAAGGCATTTTCTCAGAGTTAGAGTTCAACTAAGTAGCAAGCTCAGATTGATCTTTGACTTTCTTTGATCATTTTGACCCCTTCCTTAGTAGGGAGTTTGACGCATTGGTGGTACGTAGACGGGACAACCTTCATTGCGTTTATCCATGGCGTTCCCAGAATTGCGTTGTATATTGCTGGTTTGTCAATAATCATTGTGAATTCGATCATCCTCGATACCCCATCTGCATGCATTAATAGTTTGATAGTTCCGATTGTCATGGACATTTCTCTGGTGAAGTCGGTCAGTGACGCAGGTGGTCCTTCAATTCGCGAGAGGTCTATGTCCATTTTCACTAAAGTCTCTTTGAAGATCAAATCTACGAAGTTCCCCGTATCTATGAGCACTCTTGCGATTTTGTACTCTTCAAGGATTAGTTTGATGACTAGTGGGTCGGCATGAAGGATGTCAAGTCCTGTTGTGTCCGTTTCTTCGAAAGCTATAGGTTCGCCCGTTTCCAAGGGCTTGATTTGCTATTTCGCACATGATGCCGCCCTGCGCCCGTATGTTTTAATCACCGTTACCAAGTTTAGGCCAAACTGGTGAAACCCATTATAATATTAATTCGCTTTTTGAATGGTGGGGTCGGTGCCATTTGAGGTAGTTCTTATTGGTCTCGTTTCAGGGGTTGACCTCTTTGGCCTGGTCTTCTGCCCCTTGCTTGGGGTTAGTCGCCTTCACTTTGCCAGGATCCACCAATTCTTGGAACTGGTATTTTCTAAAAAGGAAGGACTTGAAGCTTCTGCATTCTTTAGTGTAATGCCCATCCTGGTTATGGTATTCGTAATGCTTTTTAACGCTTATTTGTTCTTCAGGTTGTTCCATTGATTCCAAGGTCCGTTCTTGGGTTTCTCTGCGAAAATTGTTTGATTACCCGCTGGGGGGTTTCGTCTTGGGGTAGCGACCTGAGTCACTTGACCCTTTTCTCTGGTTTGCTTCCGCATTTCGATTAGATCCTCTTTTATCCGTGCGAACACCTTTCCTCTATGGAGTGCATCGTCGAACGTTGCTGGCGGGTTCAGTATTAGATCTTTTCTGAATTCAGATTCTCCCCATACCGCATTTTTGAGGGTGAAAATCGCAGCATTATCGGTGACTACTACTCGGGATATCACTTCTTTGAATCTATCGATGAATTGTCGGAGGGGCTCATTTGGACCCTAGGTCATGCTTCACATGTTTGCGTATGAGATATCCCTCTCTATGTATACTGAGTAGTGTTTTAAGAACATCATGATCATTTGGTTGAAGGTGTGGATGGATCCTTTGGGAAGCCGGGAAAACCATGTGAGTGCTGGCCTTTGGAGGTGCTCACTGAACAGCTGGCAGTACCCTGCGCCCTTTTCATGTTCGTTGAACTGCGCTGTTCCGACTGCGATTCTGAAGGCGGTCATATACGCGCTGGGATCCGTCTTTCTGTTGTAAAAATGTATATTTATTTTTCTAGGGTTTCGCACTTTAGTGTTCTTTATGTGTGCGGTATACGGGCTTTGGAGTGTTACTTCCATTAGTCGGTCCAGCTCTGGCGCCGAGCTTATGGCTTGATGAACTTTGGATTTCATTTTTCGGACGACCTGTTGTAGGGAGTCTTTCATCTCTTGGATCTCCCTGATCGATCGTTGAGGTCGTTTGTCGGCATGAGAAGGTGGGGTACGGGTGTCTTCCTCGTATGCGTCTGATTCTCCCTCGGATTTCTTGGATAGGTCGGTTCTGTCTCTTTCGTCCTCTGAAACCTCGGAGCTCGAGGTGCGACTCGGCTGCTCGATTTCGCCATTGGGTTGATGATCTCTTTGGTCGAATTGTTCTCCTTCGGGGTTTCCGTTAGGTGGGGTCTCTGTGGTATCAGCGCGGCGTTCTCACGTCTTGACTGAGCGCAGGGTTGGAGTGAAGCATAGCCTCATGGAGTGTTCTCCCGAGATGGGGTATCACCGGGTGGAAGTCCTGGTTGAGCGGTGTTGTGAAGACATTGCTCGATCTAAGAGTTTGGTCATCGCTTTAGTTTGTTCCGCGGACTCATTCACCATATGGTCGAGCCTGTCAAGCAAGGATTTGTTCAGGGCATCTTGTGTCTCCAGCTTCTTGGACATAGATTGTACTGATTGGAGGAGTGTTTGGATCGTGTTGGCATATCCATCATATGGTATTGATTTGTTTTCGGTCATGGAAGAGTTGGATTTGGCTGCGGTTTTCCTTCTTGCGTTAAAGAACTATGATATCCCCACAGACGACGCCAATTTGTGGATGCTAAAACCCACAATGAATTTTTATCTAGTTATCTCAATGAGGAATTCGTTTTTCTTGTCAAAATTAGAAAGAAGTCGCAACACAAACTCTGATCGAAAGAAAGAAAAGTATATTTTTATTGATTTCAACGATGTTAATACAGAAGAAAGCCGGTCAATTCTAAATCTTAGTTCAAAAATAATCAATAATCCCCTTTTTTAATCTCTCTCTCTTCTTGCTCTATATCTTCTTCCGTCTTGTTCGGGTTGTTCCAATCTTCTCGGGTTGTTTGGCCTGTGATCTTGGTGTCTCCCTCCTATTTTGGAACTGTCACGACCTTGTCTTCATTTGCTTGGCTTATGTTCACCTTATTCCCAGGTCGTCTACTACTTGAGCATCCGATCACTCGCTTTCCATGCCTAGGTAGAGATCTATTGGGTAAATTCTCTTGCGCCCTGGTATGCGCTTAGCTGTTATCCGGGAAGTAATACTAGTTGAAGTAGAAACCTGCTGAGGGGGTTTCGACACCAACATATATCTAGTTTGGATCTGCTTCGATCCCTCTATCAGTTACAAGATATCCTAGGAATTCTTTGGAAGTGACTGCGAAAGTACACTTCTCTGAATTCAACTTTATTCCAAACTGATTAAGGGTCTTGAAGCACTTGTTGAGATGCTGGACGTGTTCATCTTTTACTAAGGACTGCACCAGCATGTAATTGACGTAAACTTCCATTGTTTTACCAAGTTGAGATGAAAACATTTTATTCACCAATCTTTGATATGTCGCACCGGCGTTCTTAAAATCGAAGGGCATAACCTTGTAGCAGTAAATCCCTCTATATGTTATGAAGGAAATCTTCTCTTAGTCTTCCATATTCGAATATGGTTATATCCATAGAAGGCATCCATAAATGAGAGTAACTGATTTCCCAATGTCACCTCTATAAGCCGGTCAATATGAGGAAGCGGAAAACTATCCTTTGGGCAAGCCTTGCTGAGATATGTGAAGTCGACGCAGATCCTCCATTTCCCATTCTTCTTTTTCACCACCACATGATTTGCCAACCACTCAGGGAAATGAACTTCTCTGATTTATCTGTTCGCCAGAAGCTTTGACACTTTGTCATTCACGGCTTGGGACTTCTCCGGACCAAGCTTCCGCCTTTTCTGCTTTATCGGCTTTAAGGCCGCATCGACATTCAACTGATGTGAGATCACATCGAGACTTATTCCTGGCATACCGCTGGCTGTCCATGCAAAAGTTTGCTCATTCTTCCACAGAAACCGAATCAGCTTGCGCTTCAGCTCCCCCTTTAGCTGAGACCCTATGATTACACACTTTTCTGGATTTTGCGGGCCAAGAGGAATCTTTGTGGTGCGTCTTTGTGGGTCTTTCTCTTTACTGACTTTCAGACCTGGGGCTATTTGGTCATCGCCGGAATTTGGACTGAGATTTTCTTCTTCGGAAGAGCAATCCGAGCCCTTTAGCTGCTATTGAACCTTGGACTTGATGCTAGTCATGTAGCATTTTCGAGAATTTTTCTGACTTCCGTGGAGTACTCCTATTCCACCTTTGGTCGGGAACTTCAGACACTGGTGATTTGTGGGCGGGATAGCCTTCATTTCGTGGAGCCAAGGAGTTCCCAAAATGACATTGTAAGCCGCCGGTCAATCCACCACGGTAAACTCAATGAGTTTATGGACTTGTGTAGATACTAGGAGTCTTATAGTGCCAAGTGACCTTTCCGTTGTTCCACCAAATCCTGTTAAGGAAGTCGGAGGACCCCTCACTTCTGAACTGTCAAGTCTCATTCGTTTAATAGTCTCTAGGAACATGACATTCACGGTGCTTCCTGTATCGATCAACACTCGCGATACCTCACAATTTTCTCCGACGTCGAGTTCGACGACCAGGACATCATCGTGTGGCAGGTCTAAGTGAGAGGCGTCTTGCTCAGTAAAGCTTATCTCACTTCCGGAATCCAGAGTGTGCCGCTTTTCTCATATATGACTTTATCGAAGAAACTGATTCTCGGCATTGCCTTGATCCCCCCATGATGAAGTTTATACGCTTCTTTTGAGGAGCCTTTGAAGTTCCTCCTTGTTCTGGACTTCGCGGCCTCTTCCCCGCGAGAGATTCTCTATCCTCCTCTGGGGCTTCCATCTCATGAACAATTGCCTCCAAGTCGATTCCGCTTTTCAACTCCCCTTTAGTGAATTTCTTACCAAAGAAATTCTTCAGCTTGAAACACTCATGCGTGACGTGGCTGTTACATTGTGCAACTCGCAGTAAGCATATGGGTCGCATCCTAGCATACGCAGTCCATCTTTGCTCTCCTGCTTCCGCCCCCTTTCTCCACATTGTACGAGTGAGATCCCTTAGAGCCTCCTCGAAATTCTTTGCCCTCCTTTTTCTCGAATTTCTTTATCAGGAAGGTAGACTCGGAAGTTCCTTTTACAGCCTTGAATTTCTTGGAGAGAGCAATTTTCTCCTCTTCGGCGATCATCCAGTTTGCAGAGAAGGGACTCATGCCAGAGTCCGTATTTGAGTGCAGCTAGTGCCGTCGAATCGCTTACGCCGGACACCTTCGCTTTGACGCCCTTGAACCGCTCAATAAAGCTTCAGAGTGATTCGTACGGACCTTGACTTAGAGTCTAGAGGTCGGCATCCGAGGTTCCTTTGTCCATGAAAATGGAATAGTGCTTCAGGAATGCCGTCAACAACTGTGTAAAGCTGTCAATCGAATGTCCCTCGAGCTGGGAAAACCACTCGAGAGCCGATCATGTGAAATTTTTGATGAAGAGTCTGCAGTACCCTGCATCTTTCTCCTCTTCGCTAAAATGTGCTCTGGTGACGGCAATCCCGAAGGCTGTCATGTGCGCCTTTGGGTCCAACTTTCCTTCGTAAACAAGGAGTCTCATTTTTTTGGTGTTTCTTAGCCGTGCATTTGCAATGTGTGCGGTGAAAGGAGTCCTCTTTGTCTCTGCGATCACACGATCGATCTTCGGGGCCGCGCTTGCGACTCGGTGGACCTTTGATGTCACTGCAAGGAGTTCAGCATTTGCCTTATCAATAGATCTTTGGAGCGCATCGTACTCGCGATCCCTTTGCTCGTGCGAACCCCTTCCCAGGTTGTCTTCGTCTATCCTTATGGAGCTTGGAGTGTGCAGCTCTCCAATGTCTCCCTGAGTTCTTTGGTTCCCAACTCTCCGGTTCACGTCCAGCGAACTCTCGCTTCTCCACTGCGAGGGTGGAAAGTCCTCAACTCTCTTGCTCGGATCCAGTGGATCATTGCTTCTCCGGTTCGGACCCGTATGGTCACCAGCTCTCCAGTTTGCGTCCAGCAAACTCTCGTTTCTCTGCTGCAAGGGCGAAAGGTCCTCAGTTCTTTTGATCAGATCCAGTGGATTGTCGCTTCTCCGGTTCGGACCCATAGGGTTTCCAGCTATACTGCTTGCATCCAACAAGCTCTCGCCTCCCCGCTGCGAAGGCGGGACGTTGTTGGCTCTCCTGCTCGGATGCAATGGATCGTCGCTCTGCCAGTTCGGACCCGTAGGGTTGCCAGCTCTCATGCTTGTGTCCAGGAGCCCTTCAATTCTCTGGTTTGGGTTCGAAGAATCGCCAGGTCTCCGGTTCGCATCCAGAGAGCTCTCTCCTCCGAATCCACCACCTCCTGTGTTCTTTTGGATCAAGACCATTAGTTCGTCAGGGCTCCAAAGCGAACCTCCAGATCTGTCTGGATATTCGTCAAGGTCACGAGCCGGATTGTCACATGCTCCTCGTGGCTATTGAAGCGAGCGATGAGCGCTTCGCTTGATTTTTTCTGTTTCTCAGCAGATGCCACCAACATCACCAACATCATCTTCAGCTCTGCTAAGGAGTCTTGGTTCACGACTGAGGCCTCCTGGTTCGTTGCGTCGACATGCTGGCTTCCGATATGAGAATCTGTTGGTGTCTCCATTCTTATTCTGGGTAGAGTTAACGTTCTTCAGCAAATTCACCTGGATGTTTCCTTCTCTCCCCACAGACGGCGCCAAAATGTGAGAGCAGAATCTCTCACACCGAAAAATATGAAAAAGTGTAAAAGTGATTGCGAAATCTCTTTTTTTTATTGATGAATTCTCTAAATTACAATTTGCCTAATGTTTACAAATGAATTTTTGGAACCCCTAAACCTTGGGCCCCCCCCCCCCCCACTATTTATATAGTCATCCCCATTTATGAGCTCTCATTATGGACATTTATTGCAGAGAATTTCCTTTGAATTCTTCTGCGTAACCGCCAATCTTGTCATAAACGAGGCGCGATTTTTGGTGGTCAGCATGGGAACGTTTACTGTTCCTGCATGCTTCGGGTCAGCTCTCCGTCTTCGCGAGCTCTCCTTCTTCACGAGCTCTCTCTTTTCATGAGCTCTCTCTCTTTGCGAGCTCTCTATCTCTTCGCAAGCTCTCCTCCACGCTTATCTCCCGCAAGTGGGTCTGGGGAAGCCCATTTACTTATTGAGCCGGATCAAATCCTGAGAATCCGACCCGGGGAAATTTACATTCCCACAACGACAAAAGGATCGCTGCTTTGAGAGTCTCGACGAACGAGATTGATCCCTTTCTTCACTATGATTCTTAAAAGTCCTGCCATTTTCTCCATCTCAATTTTCAAGAACAAACACGCAACTATTGATGTAATTAGGAGATTGTGAAGGATGAAGGAGCTGTTGACACCTGGAGGTTAAGAAACGAATCTTAAAAATCTAAACTAAGACTCGAATCTTATTTTTTTCTTTTTCTTTTCATATTTTTCATTTATTTTTATTTTTAAAATCTCTTTAAGAAACTCTTAAGAATTTTTAATGGACATGGTCTTCTAGCTCTTGTGTTGTATCCACTCACTAAGAGAAGTAGTCAAACTACTTTTGTCCCTTCTCTCTATCTCTTTATTTATATAAAAAAATTCCACCTCCTAACTATTTTTGCAAATAAAATCATGTAAATTCAAATATTAAGATCACATAATGCTATCTAAAAAACACATATTTTTCTTACATCTAACATGATTCAAATTATTTAATACGAACTTATATTTATAAAATAGTGAATAGTAAATTTATATTATTTTTAGTGAATATAAACTCGTAAATTGTCGGACTGCTAAAAAAATAGTCGGATTACTTATGTATACAACATTATGTATACAAAATTGGCTAAACTCTAAACTTCAAAAAATATAAAATCTAAAATCCAAAATATAAACACTAAATTCTAAATTATAAATCCTAAAATCCAAAATATTTACGATATTTTTTATTTTTTATTAAGTATCTATTATATTTAAAATTTTCCTTAAAATATTTTAGTCGTTTCTTATGTTTTTTTTAATTATTCAAATCAACTTAAAAATAAATTAAAGCAAAGACGTCTTTTTTTATAACATTAATCTCTGGAAAATAAAAGATGTAAGTCAGAATTTTAAGTATTATAATTTATCATTATACTAATGTATTCAATTATTCGTAATATGATTTTAGTTAGTACTCATTTTTGTGTACAATGTGAGTTTTTTTTACACAATTATGTATTCTTTTAACAAAATGGAGTAATATATATATANTAATATATATATATATATATATATATATATATATATAACTTTAAAATCTAAAATCAAAACATAGATAGAAAAAGTTATTGTTAGTTTTACATTATATAGTTTTATTTTTTTAAACCAAACTAATGTGAAAATAATTAAAGTATAGAAAAACATAAATTAAATTTAATATAGGTGGAGACTTAACTTACCTTATTCGTAAAAATTTTCATTAAAGTTATCAACTAAAGAAACAAAAACTACAATAAAAACATCAAAATTTAAAACTTAAAAAGTAAACTAAAAAATTGTGTAGTTGCTACATATGACTCCAAAATAAAATTTAAAATTTTAAAAATATGATGCTGCCACATAAGCTTAACATGTTTCACTTTTAATATATTTAAGATTACTAGATGATGCCCCGCTCATTGCGCGGAAATAGATTATAAATATAAATTCAAATTCAAAATTAGGGTATTGTAAATAAAATTTATGTATTATTATATACAAAATTAATAATGATTATGAAATTTATCGACAAAATATAAATATGTAAATATCAGAGTAAAATTGAGATATAAAATATATAATTTTATTATATAAAACATAATTAAGATACTATTATTTATTTTATAAATCGGACAATTTAAAATAATATATATATATAATTAAAATATATGTTTGATTGGCTTATTAATTAAAATAAATAATTTTATAATCTAAATTTTATAAACATATTTTTAATTTGAGTATATTAGTTTACATTAGTTCAAATACTAACAACTTTTAAATTATCTATTTTAAATGTTAATATTGTATATGTTACATTTATATTTTTATGGTATATTTTCTTAGAGAAAACTAAAAATAATTTTTTAAAATATAAGTGAAATTAAAAACGAATTTCCTAACTAAAATAAAAAATCTCTGAGAAAAAAATGTAATTAGTTATCAAACTAAAGAACTTTTATAAATAATTAAAGTTAGTTTGTAGAATATTAAAAAGAAATTTAAATAATAACTCTAGTATACTAATTTAATTTTTATCATATTAATTATTTCAAATATAAAAATATTAATTTCGAATTTAATAAAAGTATAAACATAATATAAACTCCATTTATTAGGATTTATATCTATACATATAATTAATTTCTTTTATTCTAAATAAAAGTTCTATATTTTTAGGAGATAATTTGTTTTCTATATATTGCCTTTAATTAAAATTTAAACTTGAATAGAAATCCAATGGTATTACATGTAAATTGTTACAAAATAAATGTTTCTTTCATAAAATGTCTTCCCTTTTAATATATAGGAGATATTAAATTTTATAATTTTGTTCCGCGTAGTCCTAGTTGAAAACATTTTAAATAATGAATTTCTAATGAATTTGTAGTAATTTAGTTGAACTTTTAATTAAAAACACATGATTATTACAAAGAATTTTAAAATAAATCATACAAGATTTTCTAGTTCACTTAAAATCACCTAAAAACTCACTAAAACTTAATACTCTTCATGTTTTAAAAAAATAAATATATGATTTTGGAAAAGTTTAGGGAACTTTAGATTATAGGAAATTTCTTCTGATGTTAATATTAAGTAAATGCCAACAATTTTGAGGAAATCAAGTTCTCAAAATTAAGAAATCAAGAGCTTTTGATGAAAATGTTTAGTCTTCATCGCGATATGTCATCGTGTGTCTAACCGAAAGAATCGTAAAAAGCAAGAAAAATTATAAGAAATAAAATCCAGAGACAAGACATAAAGTTTAAGCAGGAAAGGAGACCAAACAACATGATTGGTTGAAAAGTATGAAGTGGTTAAGATTGAAAGGGCAATGATATGATAGTCTTTAAGTTTAGAGATCAGACTCCATAAGGTAATCTCCGAGTCTTTCTACAACTAAATTGCATTGTCCTCCAGTCATTGGTTCCTCATAGATGCCAATGACCAAGGCTTGGTTGGTCTTCTTGATGGTTACGCCTCCAGGTCCCTGTTGATACACCACCCAATTGGCAATTGCAATATGAATTGAATACCTATCTATGATTCATAGAAGCAAGCAAGCTAAAGAAGTTTATACCTTCTTCCCTCGGATCACGGCTCCTGGTTCACCTTGAACAACCATGTACTTTGCCCCACCAAGAAATAGTCCGGTCGGGTCGGGGCAAGAAATCCGGCCTCCTCGAAGTCCTTGTTGATTCCGTTAACCTCTTCAGTCTTCAACTAACAAGATTGAACAAGGAACAAGAAAATCAACACAATCTACAATTCTACAAGAAGATCTCACATCTGATAGATTTGATTAACTACTGATAGCTACGAAATCTCAGAATCAGGCTAAAGATCTAGAGTCCTTGTTTGAGTTCAATTTTGCACCAAATTGAATACTCCTCAGTTTTAACCACTGCGAAAACCGGACAGCAAATCCGATCGATTTCGACGGATCAGAGAAAAGCGGAGAAGAAGAGAAACCTGAGGAAAACTGGCGCTTTGTGCCCAGACACTGCGGCGGCAGTGAGGTGGTTGGCTTCAACATCGCACATAAGGTGGTCATCAACATACTATTGCCACGACATCTTCTTCTTCTCCGGTGAGCTTGCTTTTTCGGTGATATCTCTCGCACAAGGTTTCTATGCTTAAGTAGCTTATTTTCAGGACAATCGTTCCAACTCAACTTTCTCTCTTTTCTGACTTAACTCTCTCAACTTTTCATCTTCGAGATCTACTTTTTCTTTTCTTTTCTTTTTTATCTTTGAGCATAATATAGATTTCTCACCGATAAGGTTGATGGAGACCCATTTTCTTCTCCGATGATTCTGTAACATGGTCCGACTAGTAGAGATGGTGCGGAAGTCCGGGTAAGAACCGGGTTAAGATATTCTGCGGTTCTGCACTCCGTTCGAAGGCTGCGGAGTGGTCCGTGGTGAAACTGGTGGCCGGTACATAACCGGAATCGTCTTCAGTTGTCGGTAAGTGGGGCGTGCCGTTAGTCCATGGAAATCTAGCAGTGGAGATAGACTGGTCGCTGAGAAGATGGCGGTTTTTCTTGTGCTGTTGTCGGTCTAACTTCTACTTGTATTCTCCTGGATCGGATCAAGACTGTGTGGTCGCATCAGAAGAAGGTGTTTGTGACCAGGTTTGGTTCCAGAAGCTCCTCCTCTCTTCAGATTTAGGTCCATCTTTTGTGTTGGTTAGTGGCCGTCGAGGTAAATGATGGCGAGTTTTGAGTAAATCGGAAGTGTGTGTCAAGGTGGATGTGTTGGAGGAGAAGACACGGTTTATCGGATTCGAAAGCTCCAGCCAAATAGTGGCTAAACCACTGCGAAGAAACCCCACCACCACTTGTTTCCGCCGGTGAATAACGAAGCTAGCCATCGTTACCTTTTCCCAACTTAGATTGATAGAGTAGTGTTGGTGGTAAAGGATTCTTCCTGTGTATTTTCGCTTTTTTTCTAATGTTCTTTTACTTGATGCTTAATTGGTGGCGGCTGTAATCTTTTTGCCCTATTTTCTTAGGGTTTTGGAAATTAATATATTAATATTTATATAAAAAAGGGTTTCTATGCTTTTCACTCAGTTTTTTTGTGACCTTTGGTCGCTAACTAGTAAATATTTGTGCTTTCAATTAATTTTTTAGAATATAATATGCAATGCATGGTGTTAAGTCATTTTATTTTTTTATTATCTCAAAGATAAAACCCTTAACCGATTATATGTAGAAACATGAATCAGGGATTTATGATGGACAACCAAGGCTTTTGCTAGGGGATGTTAATGACATCAAGAGCAACATAGAGAAATTAGGTGGAAGAATAAGATATAAGTATCTTTTTGTAAATTCATATAGTTATATGATAAACTAGTACTTCATGATTTACAAATGTATGGTGGTAGATACACTTGGTGATACAATCCTGGAGTTGATGCAATTATGTACAATAGAGAATTAGGAGCTGAAGATGATGAAGAAGCTAAACTTGTAGCTGAGGATGAGCATAAAAAACAATGCACTTTGGAGATACAAACTTGTCCAATGATAAAATTAAGAGTTAAGAGACTTGTTGGAGCACTTAGAAAAGTTCTAATCAGTTTGGAAGATTAATTTAAATACTTGAGCTTTGAAGATAATCCAACAGCAACACATTGCATCCAAGCTCAAGACTGATCAATAATTGGGTAAGTGTACAACTTGTACTCTTTTTCCCAAGCTTGGTTTTGTCCCAACAATTTTTGTTTTTAATGAGACAAATTGGATACTTCATAATGGCCCATTATTGATCAAAGAATGCCAAGAGAAGAAAAAGACCCAAACACTTCAAATTCGAATATGGTGCATGCACAACATTTACTGAAGTGTTCTTCTCACTCTTTTATGCATGGACTTCGAATTTCAAGTCTCCTTCTCTCCTACATGCATGAACTCTCTTATTTTCTATTTATTATGGTTGTAGAACTCATTTTAGACTTAACCATCTTTTTTATCAAAAACTCTTTACAAATTTGGTGTGTAATATCCATTTATGTTTGATCTTTAAGTGTGTAATATCCTAAGATCACCTAGGTGTATCAAGGGCATTTCGTAGCCCTTGTGTGTTCCTATTGATCCACCATCTATCTAGCAACTATTCTTCATCATCATATTCTTCCCTCTCATCTTTCATCTCCATTCATTCTCTGAATCTGTCCAAAATCACCTTCACAAGCGATTTCTACCTTCATCCATTTCATTCCGAATCCATACAAGTTCCAACCTTCAAAGTGTGTTTCGCATCCTTAGGAGGACTGTATGAAGTGGTATCAAAGCCACTTTAAAGGGTTTAGATTACAAAACAGGGAGTATTTCAATTCTAGCCTGATTTTGACTAAACATATTCTGTTTTGTCTCTTGAAATTCTATGCGCTTAGATCATCACGAATTTGAATGATATGATTCTTAAAGCTTTGATTAAGTGAAACAAAAGTAGATTTCGAGCCAATAGTCATTAGGATTTGATCTGTTGTTGAGTAAAAACGAATTTGTTCATTGCACTCTGTTTTGACTGTTCATCTTCTATTGAATATGTTTGTGTTAAGATTATTGCTGTATTGAATTATTGAATGATTAGAAGCATGATTATGAGTTATTTCAATAGAGAATAAGTGGACTTTATGCATAAAAAGATCTAAATTTGGTAAAGAACACAAACTCATTTGTTGAAAGTTTATGTAGTTCTGTTTTTGCAAAAGAGACCAATCATATTCTACTTGATGTTTACATTCTGGGTTGTTCTATATTAATTCGAAATTAAGTGTGTGTTATATGGAATCATAAGCACCTAATTTTCATATAGAATTTGGACTAATTCGTTTTCTTTGGAAGGACACAATCTGTATCATGTTCTGAATCTTTGCATGAATCTGTTTTTCATATGTTATGTTTTTTTATAATTTGTTGAGCCAAATATGTTTCTGTCTGATTTTTATGATCTTTATGTGCTGATAATCATCCTAGAATGTCTTCTAGTTGCGTTAGAAAAGATTTGGTTGCTGAGATGTGCTGATTTGCTTGAAACTGCTATGATATTTGTTTTAAAGAGAAATAAGTGCTAGTGATTTGTTTTGTGTTCTTTTGAAGGAATCATGGCAACCTTTGAAGAGCACTCTTAGTGATGTCGATCGGATTTATCACCTTTAAGTGTGTATTTATACCTATTATTTAGTGTTATCCGAGTGTTTTTCTTGTGTTTTTAGCATGTTTTCAGGAAATTCGGTGTTTGGGATGTTCTGGAGCAAAAAGGACGATTTTTGGAAGAATTCAAGTGAAAATGAAGAATGATTTGTCCAAGTCTCGGACAAGAACATATCGATCGATCCAAAGCACATGAAGTTTTGTGAAATTTTAGATCGATCGATCCATCATTGGATCGATTGATCCCTGGAAGCTTATATCGATCGATCCCTGAAAGTTTAGATCGATCGATCCCCTATGTCGAACTGAAGGAAAAACGAGCTACAAGACGCATTTGACCTCAAGATCTATCATTAGTTTTTTTATTATTTAGGTTTTTTTTTATTCTCAAACTATAAAAATCCCTTTTTGCTTATTATTTTAGAGAGAGAGAAGTTTTAAATAAGTTTTAGGAAAAGTTTTATCGCTAAAGTTCCACAGAGAGGAGATCTACATTTGTATTTGAGAGAATTTCTGAACTCCGATTTATTTATATACAATTTGGCTTTTTAATTCTTCAATGTTTACTCAATCTATGATTTCTATTCTTGCAATCATGTTTGAGTAGTCTCTTTGTTAGGTTTTAGGGTTTTCCTAGGAGAAACCAGGTTAATCATTAGGGTTCGATAGAATGGATTGAAATATGTTAGGTTCTTAGTCTAGATTTGTTCTTAGTGCATGAATTAGATTAGCTAACTAGTTCATTGATCATAGAATTATAAACTCAAAGGGATTTGGTTTAGAAGTTTGATCTAATCTAGATGAATAAGTGCCTTTGCTTGCGGGAGTATTGTCTTATGGGCTTATGAATTTATCGAATATGAACTGAAATGCATGATCGAATTATCTAAATACGGCGAGAGTTTGTCTTTAGTAATTCGAGAATAGGGATCTAATTCTTTGGGAGAATATTAGTCTATTGTTGTCTTTCGAGTTGGGAATTATTTTGTAATCAATCCTGCATGTTAATCTTGACTTTTAACCTGAATACCTGCAGATGTCTCTATTGCCTAGCGTTTTCGTTAATCATTTTACAATCGTTTTTATTTTATCGTTGTTTCATTTCTTGGTTACAATCACCATTTTAATATGTTCTTATCTTAATTCAATTTTAAACTGAGAGTCGTGCTTTCTTGGTCTCTATGGATTCGATCCCTCATATACTACTTCGTTTGCTGTGCACTTGCAGTGAATATATTTGGGTTAAAACCTGAATGTATCAAGTTTTTGGCGCCGTTTCCGGGGACCAATAGTGCCTCTTAAGTTTTCTTTAGAGTTTAGACTAGGAATTTTTCTTTTTACAATACTAATCGCGTTTCTTTATTCTTCGTTTTCCTTTTTTACAGGTTGATGATCCAGCGATCTAACAAGTCAAAGGAATTACTTAACCCTGGTAACAAGGAACTTTTGGATCTAGAACACTCAATATGGAAGGCGAGAAGGAACTCTCAATCCTCCAGCACAATGGGGGCTAATATTATTCCTAATCCGTTCTTTCTCGAAGATCTGGACGACCCCCCTCTAGTTCGTCGGATCCCGGTTGAAAAAACATGGTTAAAGAACAACCCACCTCCCCCTCTTGAGATAGACAATGCAATTATCATTCCGATAGGAGGAGGAGAATTAGGCAATCAAGTGCCACATGGAGTTCAAAGAGGTGGTAATGGTAATCAGATGGAACCTGAAGTCATTTTGCTGAATGACCCATTAGAACAGGCTTTCAATCACCCACCTCAACAAGAGAGGGTTTTCGTTGGAGACTTCAACAACCCTGAAGTTTTCCTCACTAATAGGAATGCTTTACATCCTCATCAACCTCAGAGACATGATTATAATTTCCCGTTCCAGCTCAGCTCATACGTCAGAGTCAATTTTGTGGTCTTCCTACTGAGCACCCCATGGATCACATAGACAGTTCTGAGGATATATGTAGCATTGTCCATCTTAATGGAGTCTCTCGGGGCTTTATGAATTGTAAGCTATTTAATCACTCGCTAGCGGACAGAGCTCTAAGGTGGCTAAAATCTTTACCACCTAACTCCATAGAAACTTGGGATGATTGTAAATCCAAGTTCTTGAATCAGTTCTACACTCCTAGTAGGACTAATAATCTGAGAAACCAGATTTCTCTGTTTCATCAAGGTCCTTCAGAGTCTTTCTATGAAGCTTGGGATAGATTCAAGGAGTATCTTCAGGATTGTCCTCACCATGGATTTTCCAAGCTGAATCTTCTAAACACCTTTTACAGATGTATTGAGTAGAAATATCAGCTTTCTTTAGATATAGCTAGTAATGGTGATTTTATGACCAAACCACTATATGAAGCATATCAGCTTATAGGCAACTTAACTGCAAGTAGCAGTAACCATTGTCCAAATTCGGATGAAAGGGGAGGATCATCTGACTCAGAATCCTCAGAACTGACTGAAGTAAAGATGCTTCTTACTCAACTTCTCAATAATCAAAATCAGAAACAGTTTTGTTTTTCTGAAGACGTAGAGAAGACTGAAGTGGACTGTTTTGCTCTTCAAGCACCTCAAGTTGTAGACGAAGAAGTGAGGTATATCAATAGCCAAGGTCAAAGAGTGTTCAACCAAAGATACAATCAAGGGTTCAACAAAGGTTTTGTCCAGACATCTTTTGTGCAAAACGCTGGAGGGAATGGTTTTCAAGGAAACCAGAATGCGAGCTTTGTTCAAAACTAAAATTCAGGCAGCTTTCAACAACAATCTCAGCCTGTTTATCAACAAGCACCTCCACCTCGAGCTCAGCAAGAGGACAAGATGGAAGCTATACTCAAAAGGATACTAGAAGGTCAGAAACAAACCGAGAGGAACTTAAATGTCAAGATGGATAGCATATACGATGAATTGAATCAAAAATTCGAAAGCTTGTCTTCTCATATCAAGAATTTGGATACTCAAGTGGTTCAAACCACTGAAGCTGTGAAGAGACCACCAAGTTTTCTTTCTGGGATGTCTGATTCAAGTTCCAAGGAGGAGTTTGTGAATGATTTTATGTTGAGAAGTGGAAAGTCTCTGGTTGTAAGAGAAAAAGCTGATGGAGTTCTGGTCAAAGAAACTGAAAAACCTGCAGAAAAGGCGAGTTTAAAAAAATATGTAAAAGATGCAGAGGTTGAGATCGATCAATCTATCCTATTAAGGCAGGTAGTTACGTAAGTTCAAATCGATCGATCCCTAATGGATCGATCGATCTGTCGATCTCAGATTCAAAAATTAAAGAGATCGATCGATCCAAGCATGTATCGATCGATCAAACTCCCCAGAATGCTGAAACTCCAGTTCAAGTTTACAAACCTAAGGTTCCGTACCCAGTGCAACCGAAGAAGTCTAAAAAAGATCTAGAAGATGAAAAGTGCAAGGAGATGATCCAAGAATTGGCCGTTCGATTACCATTCTCCGATGCTTGTCAAATAATTCTTCTTTAAGAAAATATGTCAAGAACATGCTCACAAGCAAGATCACTTTAGAAGAGGGAACAATGATAATCACAGAAGAATGTAGCTCGATACTTAGAACCGTATGCCTAAAAAACTTGGAAATCTAGGAAGTTTTGTTCTATCAGTAGAGATTGGTGATATTACATTTGCAAGATCTCTTTGTGTTTTGGGATCCAGTGTGAACATTATGCCTCTATCTGTGGCTAAAAGGTTGGATATGACGGATATAAAAGGCACCAAGATCTCACTCATCCTTGCTGACCGTTCTGTGAAGTATCCCGTCAGAGTTCTTGAGAACCTTCCTGTGAAGATTGGGACAACTTTTGTACCAACCGACTTTGTGGTTCTGGAGCTTGGAGAAGAACCGAAAGATCCTCTCATATTGGGAAGACCCTTTTTGGAAACAACTGGAGCTATTATTGATGTGAAGAAAGGCAAGATCAATCTTCATCTCGGTGATATGGTTATGAAGTTCAATCTACAAGACGTTTTGAAGAAACCTGCCCTAGATGAAAAATCCTTTTGGGTGGACACAATCACATAGGCTGTTGAGGGAGTTTTTGATAACTTTTTACTTGATGATCCTTTAGAGATTTCCTTGACTAACGCTACTGATGAGTCTTTTTTCCTTAGAGATGATGTTTCAGGTTATACCAGGATGTTAGACTCTTGTAGGAGTATTGAAAAGATGGCCAACCAAGTGGAATCGTTGGAGAAAACTGCCAAGTCTCCACCTAAACCATACCCTTCACTCCTTACTGATGAATGGAGAGAGATGAAAGCTCAAAAACTGGAACTTAAACCTCTTCCAGCTGGGCTAAGGTACGTATTTCTAGGTCCTAATTATACTTATCCCGTGATAGTGAATGCTGATTTGAATAACGTAGAGACTGCCTTACTTCTTTTTAAGCTACGAAAGTATCATAGAGCTCTAGGTTATACCTTAGATGATATCACATGGATTTCACTAGACTTGTTCATGCATAGGATACATTTAGAAGATGAATCTAAGATATCTGTAGAGCATCAGAGAAGGCTAAATCCTAACTTGAAAAATGTTGTTAAGAAAGAGATAGTGAAACTTCTAGATGCATGTATTATTTATCCCATATCTGATAGTAGTTGGGTTGGTTATGTTCATGCAGTTCCTAAGAAAGGGGGAATAACAGTGGTTAAGAACGAGAACGATGAGTTGATTCCAACTAGAACTATTACAGGTTATAGAATGTGTATTGACTATAGGAAACTGAATGCTGCAACCCGCAAAGATCATTTTCCTTTACCTTTTATTAACCAGATGTTAGAGAGATTGGCTAATCACCCTTACTACTACTTTTTAGACGGTTATTCAAGTTTCTTTCAGATTCCAATTCACCCAAACGATCAGGACAAGACGACATTGACATATCCTTTTGGTATTTACGCTTATCGCAGGATGCCTTCCGGTTTGTGTAATGCTACAGAAAGTTTTCAGAGATGCATGATGTCTATCTTTACTGACCTTGTTGAAGATATCATGGAAGTTTTCATGGATGATTTTTCTGTCTATGGTTCTTCTTTTGATGTATGTCTTGTTAACCTGTGCAGGTTTCTTCAGAGATGTGAAGAAAAGCATTTAATGTTGAACTGGGAGAAGTGTCATTTCATGGTGACGAATGGGATTGTGTTAGGACACAAGATCTCTGAGAAAGGGATTGAAGTGGATAAGGCTAAGATAGAAGTGATGACTAACTTGCAAGCTCCTAAATGCGTTAAGGACATTCTCAGCTTCCTAGGTCATGCAGGCTTCTATAGAAGATTCATTCAAGACTTCTCGAAGATTGCTAGACCCCTTACGAAGATGCTGTGCAAGGATGTCAAGTTTGAATGGGATGATAATTGCCAATCTTCCTTTTTAGCGATAAAAAGCTTTGGTAAGTGCTCCAATTGTGCAACCACCGGACCAGCATTTTCCCTTTCAAGTGATGTGTGATGCAAGTGATTTCGCTGTGGGAGCTGTTCTTGGACAGCGAAAAGATAAGAAGCTTCATGTCATTTACTATGCCTCTAGGACTCTTGATATAGCTCAACACAATTATGCAACAACTGAGAAAGAGCTTCTAGCGATTGTTTTTGTCAGTTTAGATCCTATCTAGTAGGTTCCAAAGTAGTAGTCCAGATCATGCAGAATCGTGGTATCTCCTTTCTAAAAAGGATGCTAAACCCAGATTATTACGTTAGATTTTGCTTTTGCAGGAATTATATTTGGAGATTAAGGACAAGCGGGGCATTGAGAACGGAGTTGCATATCATATTTCCCGACTTCAAGTCGAAGAAGACATTCCTATAGATGATTCTTTTCCATAGGAACGCATTTGTGAAATAAGCACTATCACGGATGCGAATTACTCCATCCCTAGAATCCATAAGACTAATTTTAGTACTCCATGGTTTCGAGATTTTCCTAATTACTTAGCTGCTGATGTTGTACCACATGATTTCTCAGGATACCGAAAGAAGAAGTTCTTGAGGGATGTCATACATTACTACTGAGATGAACCATATCTCTACAAACTTTGTAAAGATGGTATGTTCCAGAGATGTCTACCTGAAGAGGAGATTCAAAATGTTCTGTATCATTGTCATGGTTCAGATTATGCTGGTCACTTCGCTACATTCAAGACGGTTTTTAAGGTACTCCAAGTAGGTTTCTGGTGGTCCACCATGTTCAAGGATGCTCATGCCTATATCTCTCGCTGCGATTCGTGTTAGAGACAAGGGAACATTTCAAAGCGAAATGAGATGCCAAAAAAATTCATTCTTGAAGTAGAGGTTTTTGATGTGTGGGGAATTGACTTTATGGGTCCTTTCCCTGTTTCTCATAATGACTTTTATATTTTAGTTGTTGTTGATTATGTGTCTAAGTGGGTTGGAGCAATTGCTAGCCCCACTAATGACGCAAAAGTGGTACTAAAGATGTTCAAGTCTGTGATTTTTCCCAGGTATGGTGTCCCTAGAGTTGTTATCAGTGATGGAGGTACTCATTTCATCAATAGGGTCTTTGATGGATTGCTTAGGAAGCATGGGGTGAAGCATAAGGTTGCATCATCATATCATCCTCAGAAAAGAGGGCAAGTGGAGGTCTCTGATAGGGAAATCAAAGCTATCTTGCAGAAAATGGTAAACGGGTCTAGGAAAGACCGGTCTTTGAAGCTTGATGATGCTCTATGGGTATACAGAACTGCATTCAAGACCCCTCTTGGTACTACACCTTTCAACCTTGTCTATGGGAAAGCATGTCACCTACCTATAGAATTGGAGCACAAAGCTGCATGGGCTATCAAGTTGCTGAGCTCTAACATAAAGACCGAAACAGAAAGGCGTCTCATTCAGTTGCATGAAATTGAAGAGATTCGTCACTTAGCTTATGAGAACTACAAAATCTACAAGGAAAAGACTAAGGCTGCACATGACAAGAAAATCATTCCACGAGATTTTCAACCAGGTGATCAGGTACTGCTGTTCAATTCTCGATTGAAACTCTTCCATGAAAAGTTGAATTCTAGATGGTCTGGACCGTTTGTGATAAAAGAAGTGAAACCATACGATGCAGTTGTTCTTAACAATTGCCAAGGGAATGAGTTTGTGGTGAATGAGCAAAGGCTTAAGCCTTATTTAGCTGCCTCAGATCTTCAGAAGGAATATGAGATTTCTCTTGTTGATCCAACCTCCGTTTAGAGGTAAGTACCATCAGGCTCATGATGTTAAACAAGAACTGAGTGAGAGGCAACCCACTGTTTTGAGTTTCATTTAGTTAGCATTTATAGTTTTTAGTCAGTTTAGTTTTAAGTTCACTAATTTTTAACTTTTAGTTTTGAGTTCAAAGTGTTTCGAAAGTTCAGAGATGAAAAAGGCCATGTCGAGGGTTCAGATCGATCGATCCTTAGTTGGATCGATCGATCAAGGTAAATATGAAATTTATGTAAGTTACGATCAATCGATCCTTAGTTGGATCGATCGATCCATCGTTTGTGTGTTTGAAGATCCAGTCCGATCGATCGATCCTTAAAACAACCACTTTTGCGTAAGTTCGGATCGATCGATCCAAGATCGACCAAGTAACTCAAACTTTACTTAAATTGAACCAGATTTTGGGCATTAAACCGGTTTTACTCGATTTAAACCGATTTTCACCCCTTCTTCTTCCCCCCCATCGATCTACAAACCTCTTTCACCATTAAAAACTTCAAACTTTTACAAAACCGCCAAAATCTCCCAAAATCAATCTCCACCAAATCTCAACAGATTTTCAAGTTTCTTGAGCCTAATCCACACGATTTTCGAGCTCTTTCGGAATATCTGACCAATTTTCGATTCAAGCAAGGTATGAAACTCTTTTTCTCTTTGAAATTCTAAAAAAAATTGGGGTTTTTAGGGATTTTGGATTTTGGTTGATTTAGGGATTAGAATTGATAGATTATAGCCTTACTACATGTATTTGATGGTTGTTTGATACATGCATATGGATTTTTGTTGATTTATGTCGAATTTTCAATTTTGATAAGTTCGATTTAAGTTTTCAAAAGAGATTTTGGGTTTTGTGGAATTTGGATGGTTCTATTGAGTTGTTTGGATTGATTGAGAATGTGGAATGCTCTAGGATTGAACATGGATTTCTATGATGCAATAGTTTGGATTCAATGGGTTTTAATCAAATTCTTTATGAAATTTACGATTATGTTTCATAATTTTTGGTCCTTGTTTATTTTGATTCTTGCTAATTGAATTAATATTGCTCGATCATTGCTTAATACTTCATGATATGGTTGTCTAGGATTGCTTTAACGTATTTGTTTTGGATTGAACAAGACACTCATTTTGCTTCGAAATCCTTTTCTTTTCAGGATGGGTTCACGTAACTTCCAATATGGTTCCGATGATTCCAGAAACGAGAGTGACATAGGCGGTTCACCAGCAACTATCAAGACAAGGCGATCCACTTGGAGCCGAGCCGCTAAGCAAACTCAACCGCAAACCGATCACTCGAGTTCTGCTAGACTGCCAGAAATGAAGAAGAAAAAAGCAACCGCTAAAGAAAAGGAAAAAGCGATTGCTAGTAGCAGCACCAATAACGAGGAGGTCGAAGAAGTAGATCCTGTCCTTGATCCGAAGTTCACTCAATCTCCATGGCCTCGGAAACCAAGGACGCGGTTCAAAAATTGCCGCCTCGATTTGGTAGTTTCCTAACTCAAGACTCACAGGGGTTGGAATGAGCACAAATTTAGCGAGAAATGGGATCAATTTGACTCCATGTTTTATAACGCTTTGCTCAAGAGCTCGCTGGATCCAACCCGGTTAACCAATCAGGGGACTTTGGCGGCGCTGGGAGTAGACAGTGATGTTGTGGAGATCTTCCACTGGATGGGTCTCGGAACCTTCCCGTTCTGAGACTACCCTCTCTATCCTGATCTCGCAAGGCAGTTCTTAGCCTTGTTCCGCATCCTCAGCCCCGGTTCAGATCCGCAGAGTTCATACATCGTAAAATCTAAGGTACAATTCTTTTGATGCGGTATTCTTTACAGGATTCTGATGGTGGAGTTCGGTCCCATTTTTGGATTCTGAGCGGAAGGGAACCTACCTGAATTGCCCAACTTCTACTCCTACACGGATTTGTGGGAAGTTATTGCGAAGCTTACCGGTATCCGTAACCCAGCTGTCCGCATTGCACTCAAGGTATTGGGATGCATTTTCTTTGGAAAGTTAGAAGCGGTGGCGGTCAGTTCTCAGGAGCTTGAGCATCTCCATTTTTCCATATGCCATCATACGATGGTAACTTATGAGGCTGATCAGGATCCGGTTCGCCATGATGCCAACATTGGATGGATTTTCGCTAAGATCCTAGCTAGCCGGAAGCTAGACGCGCTGAGAAACCCAACCCGGGTTGAGGTGATGGGTAGTCTAGTTACCCCGGTTTTGCATTAAGTCGAGATTCCTCTTGGGTTGTTTACTCCGGTGACGTTGAGCAACTGCGTGGATTGGTCCTATCTTTTCTAGACCAGGTGGTTCACCAAGGACTGAGCCAACATTTTTCTGCACTCGGGAGGTCAGAAGTGCAAGATCCAGCTACCGCATCAGGATCTCATTAGCATCACTTACTTGGTGAACATTCGTTTTCTTCCGGGAGCCGATCGCCTGGTTGACGTGGTTGCACACGTACTTGATGTTCCGCGAGTTTCCCGAGGGTCAGTTCATAGTAGGTGGTCTACTCAGAGACAGCAGCGGGACCCTAGTCCAGAGGATGACTCACCTATCTTACCTGAGGATTACAGTGAGTATGACTTACCACCTTGGCGACCCAACTTCATGGATGCCAAGACGGTCAGATGGACGGCGGATGCTGCTGAGAGGACCCACATCATAGTTCAGAGGATATGGGGCGCTTTAGCGAAGATCAGAAGACCAGCATGTTTCAGAGCACATCGGAATAGGAGTGATGAGGACGAGGAGCCTTCAGTTCGCATAGTGAGAGGAGCTGGCAGTTCGGGGCAGGCTTCAGACTGATCATTCTTGGTTATCTTTTCTTTTTCACTTTGGACTTATGTATTTTATTTTTATTTTGGATTTTTGGTGTTTTGACTTATTTATCTTTCGGTTAGTTTTCCTTCTTCTGGATTTATTTTCACACCGGGACGGTGTGAAGTAAGTCTGGGGGAGGGCATATGGTAGTTATTGACATTATTTTGATGTTTTGTTATTTTGGCAAAAATTTTCAAAATTTTTCGTTTTGTTAGATGAGTCTAGTCGAGTCGAAGGAATAATGACCAGAATCTATGATGACTACTAACCCAGTGTAAGTTCGATATCATTCTCTACTTGACTATTGACTTAGATTAACTGCTGCACTTAGGATTGGAACTCCATTGACTGATTTCTATGCTTTTGAAAGTTCTGGTATTTTGGATTGTTAATGATTTGATGCTAGCTCTATTTGGATATGACTTAAATTTGATCTTAATTTTCTTGCTTATGGCGTTGGTTATACTTTGAAAGCTGGGTATTTTGCTCTTCAGTTCTCTGTAAAAACGACAAGTTCTTACAGTATGATCCAAATCCTTTCTCTCCCTCTCTTCAGAAAAAACCGGTTTAGAAAAAGTGTTGAAAGCGTGACCTAGAAGTCTGTAGTCATTGCCGGGCTGCTAAAAAAACAGTAAGAAAGCAAGAAAAGAAAAACGCAGAAAAGTGCGAATCTTTCAAAAAAAAGAAGAGAAAAAAACGAAGACACTACAAGAAAAAGTAGTATTGATAACACTCCACGATAGCGCAAATTACTAGAATGCTATCGTAGACGTCGCGAGGGTTGCCAACATTTTTAATAGCGGATAATAAGTGCTATTTTGAGATTTAATGAAGCGGTACTTGATCCCGCGTAAACTTACTTATTTTTTTGACGTTTCCCTTTTAATTTCTTGTTTTTCTTAGCGAAATTTCTACTAAAAAGAAGATTTCCTTTGCTACTTTATTATATAACTCTTAAATAGTGTCATCTAATCTTTTGCAATTTT